>RJWJ010007525.1:0-57190 GCA_004363605.1 Indri indri | reverse complement strand
CTAGGCTCTGTCTGCCCATGCCGATCGATGTGGTTTACACCTGGGTGAATGGCACGGATCTTGAACTACTGAAGGAGCTACAGCAGGTCAGAGAACAGATGGAGGAGGAGCAGAAAGCAATGAGGTAAAACTGATTTTTAAAAAACAAACACACATAGTCTTGTGAGCACAAATAAGCATGCATTTGAGAAGGGTGAGTCGATTTTCACAATGCTATACAAACAAAAATCCGCCTCTCAAATCCACACCATTGCAAGATCCTGGCAGTCATCTGCCTGACCCTTGTTTCCTGGTGCCTAAGGAGGATTTGGCTACTTCTGCCAGATGCTGGCCTTACTTTGTTAGATGGCCATTTTATGAATGTGGTGCTCTAGTGATGGCTTGGTCTTCAAGGGGCCTAAAAGTGAGGGAGTCCCAGGAAAGCTCTAGGTTTCCTGCTCACTCATTTCAAGTCCCAGGTGTGACATTTTCATGAAATAAGGATTTATTATGGAAAATAGCTTCACAGTAAGACAGATTATTATTCCGTTGAAAAATATGATAGGCCTACAGACTTGTTTAGATTTGAAAAAGACAGCAAGAAGCATGTATTCATTCCCTTTTCCCTCTTAGGAACACATCACGAACTATGGAATTAGAAACTGGTACTTTAATATGTGATTTTGATCATTGTATTTACTTTATCTGGGAAAGATACTATAGACTTCCAGAGAGCCTTCAGAGCTAGGAATCTGGCCGATATAACTTCCCCTCTGGTTTCCTCAGGAGTATTTTCTGAGAACCTCATTCACTTCTTCGTAAGCATCATGGGTGCACCCCGGTTTCAGGTTATTGGCCACTTTATACTACAACAAATTCTCTTTCTCTGTTAGAGGATGTAAGACCTTCCCAATGCATGGAAATGACTGACAGCCTGGTACCCTCTTTTACTAGTAAACTATAAAAGTTTACATTTTAAGTAAACTGTCTTGGTTATGGGGGAAGTACAGTGTTGTTGGTAATATTTCATTGGAACATTTAATTTGTTATCCATTTTAAATGTAAGCATTATAGTGCTTCCTACCAGTATGTTAGTTTCATCAGACTAACCAGGAAAATCAACTTCGTAAGTCCCTTTTACTCTCATTTGGTGTTACCACTAGCTCATGCATATGTAATGAACTCTATTTGCTTTTCATTAGAGAAATCCTTGGGAAGAATACAACGGAACCAACTAAGAAGAGGTAAACATTTTGATTTCCTCTAAAGAAGAAAAATTGAAGGACTGAAGTGAAATTTCCAGATTGTCACTTGTTTTTGTTGGGTACACAGTATTTTGTATTTACTCTATTTCTCTATAGTTTTTGACCCCCAAAGTAGGTAGATCCATTAGATGGGAAATTTTGCAATGCTGAATGAATGGTTGACTGAGAACTCTGGTTGTCTAAGTGCTAGCTAACCAAAGCTTTATTACATTTAGAAGGGTTAGAGTACCAAGAATTCCCTTTATAGGTCCTATTAATCTGTCTTGGTGCATTGTTCTCTTGGTCTGCTTAAACTCTAACTTATACCCAATGCTTTTATTTATAAAATTTATATCCCATTTACTTATATGTTTAATATGTATTTCTTTAAAAGCTGTAAAGTTGTGTGTTTTATGTTTAAGGACCTGGGAAGGGGATTTATCCCAATGATAAGAATCTGATATATTTATCTGCAATTGAATCATCCCTGACTCTGATAGGTCTTTAAAACAAGACTGTCTCACTGGAAGTGGAAACCTGTTAACTGCCACTTCCCCAACTTAACCATTAGACTTTAAAAAACAGTTATTCATAGAGAAGATCCTGGGGAATTTTAAGATCCAGAAGTACCTTCTAAATCATCTCTTTATGTTAATTATGGAGTTTGACTTATAAATTATGCTAATGTTAATACTGTTTTGTAAATGACTTAAGTTATTTAAATAAAAGTAATGGTGCAACATATTAAGAAACACTGAGGGAAGGCTGGGTGCGGTGACTCACACCTGTAATCCTAGCACTCTGGGAGGCCAAGGTGGGAGGATCGCTTGAGCTGAGGATTTCGAGACTAGCCTGAGCAAGAATGAGACCCCGTATCTACTAAAAATAGAAAAAAAAATTAGCTGGGCAACTAAAAATAGAAAAAAAAGTACGCCTGTAGTCCCAGCTACTCGGGAGGCTGAGGCAGGAGGATCACTTGAGCCCACGAGTTTGAGGTTGCTGTGAGCTAGGCTGACACCACAGCACTCTAGCCAGGGCAACAGAACGAGACTCTGTCTCAAAAAAAGAGAAAGGTTGAGGGAAAAGTGAAAAGAAAAAAACTCATATAATTTTAGGATCCTCATTCAACAACTATTATCATTTTTATTTATTATTTTCTCTTAATGCATATTTGAGTAGTTACAGTTTTTAATCTGTGTGCAATTTTATATCCTACTTTTTTTATTTTATATAATCATACATATTTCTGTGTTGATACATTGTCTTCATGCTTCATACTTTTCAGTTTTATACTTTTTAGTTTTAATAGTTGCATAATATTCCACAAAGTCATTGTGCTGTAATTTACTAAATGTTGGGATTTCTGTATTGTCACTGTTGTAAATATTTTGTGATATTTATATTTGGGTTTGTGGCATTTTCTTTGTGTGGGTTTGTTTTTCCTGTTTTATTTCTCTCTCCCTACTTGGACTAGATTCCTGAAAGTAAGATTACCGAGGAAGAAGCATATGTATGTTTTTATGATTCTGAATAAGTATATATGTATACATCGGTGTATTTTACATCATAGACATATACATTAGCAAACTGCTTTCCCAAAGAGTTGCTGTCATTTGGAGTGATACCAGCAGTGTTTGAGAAGAATAGGTCTACTGTACTTGCATTAACCTTGAGTCATCATGTTTTAGGGGGTGCTAATTTAGTAAATAGAAGGTGATACCTCATTGTTTTCTTCATTTCTTTGACTATTAGGGAAGTTGAACAATTTTATATGTTTTTTAATTTGTTGTAGTGCCTATGTTGTGATTTTCTAGTCTTGTCCTTTGCCCTTCCATTAATTTATTCAGATGATATGTTTATTCTAGATATTTCTTATATTCAGATACAAATATCTCATATAAATTCATATTAGAACCATGGCCCATTTGCTTTTGTTTGCATCAATGTAGTGTCATATTCAGTGTATTTAATTATGTTCTAACTGGAATTGCTAAATTGTACCTGGTAACAGTGACACTATTAATGAGAATCTGCCTGTTTCCTAATCTGTCTAATAAATAGCTTCATTGGAATTATGAATATTCTTTAAATATGGTAAGGAAGTACTTTATTTCTTGTGCCCTTTTGAGTTAGTAAACATTGGCAATCTTGTTTTATTAATAGGATTTTGAAAGCTCTATCTTTACAGTTGGACTTAATTTTGTATCATACTTGCTAACTTGCTAAGTTTCTGTATTCATGAGATAAAATTCCTAATTTATTAAAATATTGTGATTTTTAATAGATGGTAGAAAAAATCTGGAAAATTTAGTAGTCCCAAGAAGCTTCTCATTATTGATTAAATTTAAAGAACATGGTTGTAAGCATGTTGGTATTTCTTTCCAGTGAGAAGCAGTTAGAATGTTTGCTGACACACTGTATTAAGGTGCCAATGCTTATCCTGGACCCAGCCCTGCCAGCCAACATCACCCTGAAAGAGCTGCCATCTCTTTATCCTTCTTTTCATTCTGCCAGTGACATGTTCAATGTTGCAAAACCAAAAAATCCTTCTACTAATGTCTCAGTTGTTGTTTTCGACAGTACTAAGGATGGTAAGATCTTTTTATGGATATTTTAAAATCATGTTATCGTTGGATATTTGAATAACAGAATTCTGAATGGAATGGAAATGATTCAATTTTGAAGAAATGTCTGATAAGTTAAAAATGGAAAAGAGAAGCAAAAGAGCTGTCTTTGCATTTCAGCCTTAACCTCAGAAAGGGATGTAAATTGCATGTATTTTACTCCATGTGATGCACATGCCCTTCTGTGCTGTGGTGAGGACCTTCAATCCAACACTCACAATTACCTTGTTATCTTGGCTCTAAATTTTTCTAGAGGCTGTTTTTCCATCACATAATTCAACACAGTTGTTTTCTGCAATTTAGATGGAACATACTTCATACTTTACATTCTGAAATGTCTGGTTATATAGATGTTATGGATTGAATGTTTGTGTTCCCCCCCAAAATTCATATGTTGAAATCCTAACCCCTAGGATTATACCAGTGATGGTATTGGAAGGTGGGACTTTTGGCGGGTGGGACTTAAGGTCACAGGGCCCTGCTTTCATGAATGGGATTGGTCCCCTTGTAAAAGAGACTCCAGAGAGCCCCCTCTGCTCTGTACTATATGAGGTTTCAAGAACATGCTACCTGCAACCTAGAAAAGGACCCTCACCAGAAGCCAACCTTGCTAGCACTCTGATCTCAGACTTTTGGCCACCAGAATTGTGAAAAATAAATTTCTGCTGTTTATAAGGCAACAGATGATTAGAACAGATAATGGAATTAAAATTATAATTCCTGGCCTAAAACTGCACTCCACCCTTAGAGATTCCATTCTCCCACTTGGCCACTCAGCTGCTGAGCCCACACCTGCATCTCCTGCTCTGGCCTCTGTCTCTCTCATTCCTTCACTGTATTGATCCTCTCTACCTGGAGGCTCTGTGGGTTTTATGTGTACAGTGAATGCCGTCATGTTCCATTTACTGCACTGAGTCCAATTCCCAAACTCCCATTCTATCAGTGTCCCCAACCTAACTCTTTGGAACCATCTCTGACCCTTCTTACGTTCCTCCTCTGTAACTAATAATTAACCTCATCCTGTCACTTGCTTTTGTTTTTTGAAAATTATTCTTAGATTCTTACCTTACTCATCTCCTTTCCTCTGCGCCAGACTGAATTCCTGGTCACAGACTCTAGTAATAGACTCCTGGCTGCTCTCTCTACTGTGAAGTTCGTCTCTGTTTAGCACACAACTCTCAAATAAATCTGAAAAGCCTGATTTTTCTGGTTCACTGCCTTTTTGAAGAAGATAATATAGTAGGAAACACTTGCTTTTCACACTCCTCGTCCTGGTGTTTGGAGTTCGGCCTTAATTGCCTTGATTTCTCCTGTCGATCCCCATGCCCCTGCCCTCCCTGCATCGTGTTGCAGCTGTCAGTGTCCTCACGGGCACTAGTCCTTCATTCCTACGGCACCTCCCCTTCCTCTCACCTCTCCTAGCCCGTCTCCTCTTTCCAGCCCTATCTCAAGTTCTCTCTCCTCTGAAGCTCCCAGACTAGTACATTCACAGTGATTTAATTTTGTTTTTGCTTTTCTGTACTCCTGTAATACTTATCATTTAACTTAGTTTTTGATTACATGGTAGTTTATGGTGTTCTCATGACATTTCTTTATTGAGCAGAAACCTTACCAATCTCCAGTTTATATCTTGAACAATGTCTAATGGTGCTGGCTGCCTAGTACTTAACAAGTGTTTTTTAGTTTGGAAGAAAATTTCAACCTTTCCAAGTGCAAGTATCTCCCCCCTTCACACTGTGGATCTTGAGCTGTCAGGCACTGCAGCAGTCACGCAGTCTCACTCTGCGACCTGCACCTGGATCTCCTCAGCAAAGTGGTTTCCCAGTCAAGCTTTGATTTATACAAAATGAATTTCCTCCTGTGGCAATTCATTTTACCTCTGGACTAAACTGATTTTTAAAAGGAACTACAAACTGCTTTCTTATAACTTTCTCATATAGTTTAAAGTTGTACCCGCTGTGGTCATACAGAGCTAATGTAATCCCTCTCCATGTGACATTTCATTCTTATTCCTTTAGCTGTCAAAATCTCAGGGGCTTGTCCAAGTCCTAGTTTGCTATTCTCAGACTACTTTTAAAATGTGTCAACAGGAAGTGAAATTCTATTTAAGTGTGGTTCAGTTTCTACATGGAGAACAGAACTGTTCATTCAAGTGAACTTACGCAGCAGTGAACACGTGGACAAAGATCTCTGCCCTCACTGAGTTTATATCTTGGTAGAGGAAGACAAATGGTAAACACAATAAATAAGTCAGGTATATCGTTTGTAGAAGATAGTGCTGTGGAGAAAGTGTCAGCTGAGGGCAGGGTGGTTGCAGTTCTAATTTTGGTAGGAATAGGCCTCACTGAAAAGGTATTTTTGAGTGAAAATGTAAAGAAGGTGAGATAGCCATCAATGTGAATATCTGGGGGAAAGAGTGATCTGGGTCAGTAGAGTAGCCAGTGCAAAGGCCCTGAGGCAGGAGTGTTCTGGCATGTTTGAAGAAGAGCAAGGAGGCAAGTGTGGCGAGAATGGAGTGAACAAGGCAGAGAGGCAATAGATGAGCCCAGAGAAGTAACAGGGGGACCAAATGGTGTTGGCTCTGGTAGCCATGACAAGGACTTTGGCCTTAATGCAGAGTGGGATGAGGAATCATTGGAGGGTTTTAAGTAGAGGAGAAATGTGATCTGACTTATGTTCTGCAAGGATCAGTCTGGCTGCTGTGGTGGGAATAGACTTGAGTAGGGGCCAAAGTTGTAATGATGCAGGCAAGAGGGAAGATGGCTTAGACCAGGGAGGTGTGGTGAAGGTGTGAAATGGTTGGATTCTGGATATTTTGAAGGTCAACCTTCAAAAGTTTCAACCTTCACAGTTTCCTGATGAGTTGGTGTTGGGTAACATTATCACCTTTCTTATTTTAAGTACTTCTGTTTAAAAGCACAAAAATGTAATGGAAATTCAGTATGGACACAGCACACTGTTGACTCATACTGAACTCACTGGTGACTAAAAATTAGCTTTTTAAAAAACATTTGCATGTGCTAATGCCCATATACTTCTTTTAATTTATGCTTAGTTGGTTTTTGGTGCCAAGTTAAAGATTTTACCTTTGTTTGTAGGGTATTTTATTTTGCTAGATTTGACTCATTGCTCTAAATAGTCAACAAATTTGAGGAATCCTTAGTCTATTATCCAAGGTAATAGCTCCTCTGTCAGCTTCATGTGAATCCACTTAAGAGTCATAGTCTTCTCACAGAGTCCCTAAAATTCATCTGGTGATGCTGAATAGAGCAGCAAACATTTCACAAACATGCTTTTTGTGTCTTCCAAAACCTTGATAGAGGATTCAGCAAGACAGAACTTATGGCAGACCTCTTAAACCTCCCTCTAGGTTGGTTTTGGCTTTATAATTCACATTCTTCAGTAGAATTTGTTACATTATAATCCACCTAACTGAGCATCCAGCCTTCATGTTTGTTATATCCATGGAGATGACATGATGCTATTAGATAGTTTGCTGAGATTACAAATGCATGTACCAGGTTTGTTAGAATTTTTTGGTCTGCCAATGTAGAACACACTATACCAATGGAAAGAGAGAAAGAGAGAGAGAGAGAAGTATACTAAAAAAATTTATTCATAATGAAGTCATACTCTTAACACCCAGTGCTTCCTTTAAACAGTGTATCGTGAAGGCTTTCTTTTCTCCAGTTAAAACTGTATTTTAATAGTACACTTGAGACCCTTGCCCAGAATTGACATCTTATCTTGGCAGGCTGTAATTTGCAGAACTTGCTCTTTTGGCACACCCTGAAGATCAGAATTGGAGCCTTCTGACCTCTCTCTGTTTTCCATGATGCCTGAACGTCAGCAGGGAGTCTGCTGAGCTCACTTGTCCCCTCACTTTAGAACTCTCTCCCATTTGGGCTGTGTCAGTCTTTACCCCCCTCGCTCTGCTCTGTTTAGCATCACCAGATGAATTTTAGGGACTGTTTGTGAGAGAACTGGGACTCTTAAGGAACTGTAGGATCCACAGTGGCTCCCTGATGTTGACGTAAATGCTACTGCCTGGCATTTAAGGGCCCCTTTTCTGGTCACCACTCCCAAATGTTTTGCTCTAATCAAAAGATTCTTTTTTTTTTCCCTCTCCTCAAACATATCTATGTTTGCTCCTACATCTGTGATCTCTATCATTCTGTCATTTCTTCCTTTGAGATCTAGCTTAAATTGGACTGCTTCCATGAAGCATTCCACGTTTTTGCCTGCACAAGTCTATCTTTTGCTATTACAACATTTAACGTTTAATTGTATGCTGATTTAAATTGTTCTCGTTTTGTTGAGTGGGTTAATTTTGTCTCTTCCAACTACTTTTTTTGGAGACCGTGGGTCTCAAAATGCTATGCACTGTGTCCTGCCAGACATTATAGTTAAGCATTCATTAAAAATATGCTTGTTTATTGTGTTCCTGATTGTAGTTGAAGATGCCCACACTGGAGTATTTAAAGGAAACAGCAAACAGACAGTTTGGAGGGGCTACTTGGTATGTTATTTTAAATTTAATTGCTTTTTTATAGTAGTCTAGAATAAAAATATGAATAGTAAAGCTGTTTTTCTTTGAGAACCTTTTTAATGTTTACTTTTTCTCTATGGCTAGCTTACTAATATTAATGACTATTGATTTAAGTAATCCTAACATTCTGTCTTTGAAGCTTGTATGATGCAATAGATCTTTACTAGTTTTCTCAGCTGTAAGTTTTCACCAGCCTCATGATATGGAAAATGAGTTGTGTTTTTCTCCCTTATTTTAGACAACAGATAAAGAAGTCCCTGGGTTAGTGCTAATGCAAGATTTGGCTTTTCTGAGTGGATTTCCACCGACATTCAAGGAAACAAATCAACTTAAAACAAAATTGCCAGAAAATCTTTCTTCTAAAATCAAACTGGTAAGAACATAGAAAATAGGGCAATCAGCCTGGTACATCATATTTAATGCGTGACCCTTCTCTTGTGGTCCATGTTTTCAAAGTGTAGCTGACAATCGTAAGAAGCAAAGAGGGACTCTTCTGCCACAATATGTTGTCATTCGGGTGACTTTTTATTTATAGAAGAGCCTCATTCCTTACTCTTAATTTGGGCAAAATTCTAAGAGTCTTATTTGGTTTGCATGTTTCCCAGATAGAGCAGAATTTATTTGTTTAACAAATGAGCTCCTACAATGTGTCAGGTGACATTATAGCTGCTGGGGATACAGCAGTGGACAAAACAGACAAAAGTTCTGATGGAATTTACGGTGTAAGGAAGTGGAAGCACGGAGATAGGAGACGAGGGAAGATCATAAATGTAATAAATACACAGACTCTAACCTGCGTATTTATTAAAAGCTTTCTCAAAGAGAATGTGCTTCAAATATTTGAAACGTTTGATAATGTGAAACCATTCATTAATAGCTAATGGAGGCACGAAAGTATTTAGAATGTATACTTATTAACTCCTCAGTCTTGATCATGGATGCCATTTGTTAGGTTTGACTTCGGAGGCTGTCTGGGGACATGTGTTTTCCTTAATATTTATTGTTTTCAGAGCCATTCGCCTGAGTGCTTTAGGACACAGACACGGTCCATGTGGGTATACTATTTATTTGACCTTAAGTCAAGATGCCTACTGTTTTCTCAGAAATATTCCAGAGTGTGAATCATGAAGGTCTTTTCTCTTGGAGCAGAGGGCGTAAAGTCCTTGGCTCAGAATTTGTTAAGACTCTCTTTTTCTTGATTTTATAAAGAAATGCTCTTTGAGTTTTGCCACTGCGTGTAGCTTACCTGATTGGTTCTTATTCCTTCTGTTGTACATTATTTGATAACCTAGGGGTGAAAGGATGAAGATGGGATGGTGGGGGAGCTGTGACTAGGTGAGCTCTTATTTGGTTCCTATCTTGGCCGTTTTTATACCCTCCCCCTAAATTTCCCTTTCCCTTGTTTCTTTTTCCTCATAACCATTTCTTTGCTTTATGATACATTGTATAATCCTTGTAATACAATGGTAATGCGATGACCATTTATGAATTTATATTTTTTCCTTTTTCATATTTTTCTTCATAATTTTCTTTATTGTGCTTTGAAATGTGGTAGGGCCCAGGCTGAATTTTTTCTTAATCTGCAATTATTTTAGAATAGATATTGTGTCCCTCTTTCCTCCGAGTTATTTTTGATACTGATTTGGGCAGATAAAACCACAGGTTAGCTTTCATTTCAGCCAATGTTTATTTGGCTTCTTGGCTTCCTAGCTCTTAGTTCTAGAATTATAAATACATGTTTATCTGTACTTTTGACTGTCAAATTGCTTATGAAGAAAGAATGACATTCTTGATTCTATTTATATAATTCCGACTATGATAAATTTTTAAAAGAAAGAAGGTTCATTCCACTTCTCCGTTCTCCACTCCAGTTTGAATAATCCATATCACTTGCCTGTTACAGCCGCTCACCAGTGCTGTTTTGATGTGTCTACTGGTGGATAGGTGTGTGCTGCCAAAGAATGCGAATCCGAAGTTGTGGTTGACCCTTCAGTGAACTATTTTTGGGTGGCGTGGTGTGGTATGTGCAGGTCGAGGTAGAGTAGGGTAGTAGCTTGAATTGGAGAAGGAGTACCAACAGGCGCCAGGCATGATGATAGCTCTTTCCACAGTTGATCCACCCAGTTGGAGATTTATTTGGATTTCCAGGCTTGTCTTTGTCAAGGCCAACATCTCTCAGAGTATCAAGCTAATCATCCATGACATTCGTTTCAGATTGTTTTCATGATTCCAACACATGTGGTCAACTTCAGAGTCTGGGACTTAGGATTTTTGGAGACTAGAGAGAAAACAAGAAAGAGGAAGAATAGGAGTGTGTTAGCATTGGAGCCCAAGCCTGCAAGTGACTCCTTAGGCTCTACTTTCTGATGCTATTATGAGTACTCTGAGAAGGAGGTTTCCTATCATTGGGTTTCCAGTCCATTTGGGTAGCAAGCATTTATTAAATTCCTTCTGTGTGCCACGGGCTGTGCTGGTTACAACTAAGTGGATAAAAACACTTAAATTAATTCTGGGTACAGTCATTTCCAAATAAGAGTTTATACAAAGTGCTGTGGGAACACCTGGGCTTTAGGTGTACTGAGGGCAAGGCAGGCTTTGCATAATAGGAAGCATTTTAGCTGGGCCCTGAATAGAGCAGTCATTCTTCAGCAGAGAAGGAAGTGAAAAAGACCATTCCCAGCACAGGGAGGGAACTGCACAAAGGGCTGGAGGCTTGAAAGTAAATGGTGTTTTCAGGGAACCAAGGCAATGGTTGCTAGCACAGGCAGAAACTTTACTAAGGATGAAATTGGGAAGACAGGTTGAGGCCATTTTGAGAAGGGTCTTTATTAAGGAGCCTGGACTTTATCCTGGAGGCAGGAGGAGGATACAGTCTGATTTATTTCTAAGGAACTTAGTAGAGGAAGGTGTGGTAGGTGTCAGACTAGAAGAGGCTAGAGGCAGGAAAACCAGTTCAGCCACTGCCACCATAGCTCAGCAAGACATTCCCGTTCCAACAAGTGCCTTGGCAATGGAATGCCAAAGATAGAATGGTTCCAGAAACATGTGAGAGACACACTCAGCTTCACTTGGTGACTTATAAGCTGTTCAGGGAAAGGGGAAATGGATCTTTCTAGCGAAGATGGAAGTGATGGAATTGACCACACTCAGAGCTTGAGTGGGAGAAGCAAGTTTTTGGGAAGGAAACTTAATGGGGTGTGTTGCATTACAGATACTCATAACATGCTGGGGAAAGGCCCATTAGGCATTGGACTTCAGGACTTGACAGCTGAACCACTTTGCCCTCCCAGGCTCCCTCGGGAGGGCTTTGCTGAGGCCTGTGTCCCCTGAGGCACCTAGGGCTCAGCTATGTCCCTTAGACTCTAACCAGGCCGCAGGCATCTCAAGACAGGTACTGTCCTGTTCACCTTTGTACCCCTAGTGATTACCTGACACTAAGGGAACCGCTCAAGAAATGCTTGTTGAAGGAATGAGCAGTAAGAAAGCTGTGATTATAAACACACCCACCATATACATATGGTGTCTTGGAATATAAAGGGGAACTTTTTCAGTAGTATGATTGGTTATTCACAAGAATCACTCTAGGCTTTCGGTACCAGAAATGTGCCTTTATGCAGTGTTGTGTATACACAACAACTTTGCCTTTGTCATCCTGTTTAGAACAAAACCTAATTTTTTTTCCCCCTGAGGAGGGGATGTGGTACTTGAAAATGGTTTCATTTTCAGGGTAATGGATTTGGATTCATAAAACTTTTCTGCTGACTGTAGTCTTATAAATCAATCTTTTATATAAGAGGCTTTCTAATTTGAGATACCTTGGGGTGAGTGCTTTTATGATCTGATTAATTACCCTCTAATTTATCTGTAGAATTTTTGTGTATGATGAACACAGAATTCACCTTTTGATAAATCAGACTGCCCATTAGTCTTTATTTTCACATCACTCTAAAGCATTTTATGTTCATTCATGGTGGCTTTTTCATTTATTGTTTGATTTTTGTTTTTGTTCACTTCTTTAACATATGTTAGAACAAGTGAGAAAATCTTCCCAAAGCTGTCAGGTGAATTCTCACATCAGGTTTAATTCAATTATAGTGGTTGCTGAGTGGGTGTGCAAGATGAGGAGAACACGTGGACTCTGTCCTCAAGTATTCATAGTCACATTTTGGAAGCAGAGCGTGTGCATATGAAATACTCAGGTAGCAAAATAAGATAGTATATGATTAGCTATTGAGGAGAGTAGTAAAAACTTAAGAGTTGGCATTTAGGAACAAGAAAGGTCTGTGTGGGTCAGAGGTGGGGGGGAAGTTTTCAGAGAGAAAGGGATAGTACCAGGTGGATGAAGTCTGAACAGGTCACTTGTTGAGGCAGGAAGGACAATGCAGGCAGGGTGGGAACAACATGTTGTTCTACCTGGACTCTGCCCCCTCAAACCTCTGTTTAGGGCCTGTTTAAGGTCATGATAAATTGTAATATTGTAGTAATGCTCCTTCTTTTAGGAACTTCCCTGAAACCATCTTATGCACCCACTCTTGTAAAGCATGGTACCTTTTTTGTTTGTTTGTTTTATTACTAAAATAAATACTTTAGTAAATGAAACAACAAACTCTGGTACAGCGTTAAGTTTTAGAAAACCACCAGGACATATTAACACCTAATAGCTTTGAATTGTCAGATCACTAAAAGGCACTAATTTATTTTTCAGGTGGTATTAGCAGACATGGTTTTTTTTTTTTCCCCTAAAAGATTCTTAATGACTTTGAATCAAATCAATCCAAAATAAAAATAAGTTAGATATTCTGAATTTTTGAGCACATTAAAATTGTTGGGAACATAACTTCTTATAGGAAAATTATGTTCGTCCTTTTAAAGTTTGTCATCCTTTTAGGTTTACATGTTCTCCTAGAACAAGTTTTCTTTTGTTTGTTTGTTTGTTTGTTTTGTTTTTCTTAAGACAGTCTCACTCTATTGCCCAGGCTAGAGTGCCATGGCGACAGCCTACCTCACAGCAACCTCAAGCTCCTGGACTCAGAAGCAATCCTGAGCAATCCCGAGCAATCCTGCCTCAGCCTCCCGAGTAGCTGGGACTACAGGCATGCACCACCATGCCCAGCTAATTTTTTCTATATATTTTTGGTTGTACAGCTAATTTATTTCTATATTTTTTAGTAGAGACGGGGTCTCACTCTTGCTTAGGCTGTTCTCGAACTCCTGAGCTCAAATGATATGCCCGCCTCAGCCTCCCAGAGTGCTAGGATTACAGGCGTGAGCCATCACGCCCGGCCTGCAACAGGTTTTCTTAACTTCCAGACTATTGACCATTTTAGCCAGATACTGCTATCCTGTAGGGGACTATCCTGTGCATTGCAGGATGTTTAGCAGCGTACCATGTTTAGCAACATACCAGGTCTCTATCCTCCAATAGTAGTATACTCACCCGCAGTTGTGACGACCAGAAATATCTCCAGACATTGCCAAATGTTTCCTTGGGGCAAAATATCCCTGGTTGAAACTGTCCTAGAAATAGTATTTGCAGATATGTGGTTGTTTAGACAACTTGATGCAGTCTTTCTTTTTTGGCGTTTAAAAATAACCAGTTTGATATCATGATTTTTAAATAAGTTTTATCTTAAGACTATTTTGTCTGCCTTTTAAGGGTAATTTCTCTTCTGCGCTGATTACTTTTGGTTGACTTAAAAGCATGCGTTCATATTTACCTGTATTTGTTGGCTGTTATTGTTTTTAAAGCCAATTTTTAAATATAAGATAATAAGCAGAGAAGGGTAGAACTATTTAATTAGAATATTCTTACAGTAAACAATATTTTTAAGTGGTCTTACAGATTTTATATTAATATACTCTGACCTTACCTTGATAGTTAATCATCACTTATAGAATTGAGAAGTGAAGATTACTTGTGCTGCTTTTCCAGTCCTTCTATCTTATGATTTGGTCAGTGTAATTCTGAATTTAGGTTTGTGAAAGAATACTTTCATTACTGTGTTTCTCCTATCCTATTTCACATAGTATACAAAATGTAAAGTGTTTGTTGCAATATGTATGTATATATCCGAAGTCTGTCCGGAAAGTATCCAGCCATTGTTAATATGAGAACAGTTTAAAACACACGTAACCTGGCAGGCAAGGCGAGTGGACTGTAATGCGCATGCGTGAACAATGACACCTTCACTGTACTGGTCAGTGGGGTGCTGGACACCACTGAGCATGTATGGCCGTAGCATTCAAAATGACTGAGCAAGTAGAGCAAGGAATCTGCATCATATTTTGTGGTAAGCTTGAACATTTCTGTGCAGAAACTATTCGGATGATTCAGAAGGCTTTCAGAGATGATGCAATGAGTGTAGCACAAATAAAAGTGTGGCAGAAACTCTTCAAAGATGGTCGAGTATCTTTTGAAATTGAGCCACGTTCTGGAAGGCCTGCAACAAGCAGAACACCTGAGAATGTTGAACGTGTACGGGTTAGGTTAAGAGACGCTGGGAGAACTGTGTGAGGTCCCAAAGTGCCTACTTTGAAGGGGACTGAGGGAGGCATCATTGTCCTATGTACAGTGTTTCTTATATCTTGTATCTTCTTTAATAAATGTCTCTGTTTTTCATATTATGTGGCTGGATACTTTCTGGACAGAGCATGTGTTTGTGTGTGTGTGTGTGTACACATATGTACAACCAGAAGTCTGTGCAGTGTCAAGTGCTTGAAATCTGGTTTCCATGTCTATTACTCTATTGAAATTGGTTTCCACTGACCTGCTAGTTACCAACCCCCCCTGCTTCTCCTGACTGTCACCTATATTGTCCTTCACTGACTCAAATTCATCCGTCAAGTGCTCAGTCAGAGCTTATCCAAGGCCTGGCCTTGACCACCGTTCTGTTCTCCATCTCTCTGTCTTCCCTGGCCTCATAGTACCACATGGGTGTATCAGTCACGCGATTACAGATAATGCTACGGTAACAATCATCCTGAAATCTCAATGGCTAAGAAAAAAAGCTTTATTTCTCAGTCATGTAACATGTCCATTGTAGGTCTGTAGGGAGTAGGTATAGAGGTTGTTCTCTCTTTAAGAAACGTAAAATTTAAAGAATTTAGATAAACTTATAATTTAAAGTAAGACACTATATATGGAGGCAGTTGCCCACAATTGCCCAAGCTAAGAACTCTAGCCTTAGGCACAAACTACAACCACCCTTCCTTACCACCCCGTCTGTCTCTGGCGAGAGGAATAGATGTCCAGGATTGGGCTGTCACCTAGTGGCTAGTGGAGGGTACTTCCCCATCCTTTTCGCCACTCACAACTTGGTTGATTACCGTGAGAGAAAATCTTTCTCATACATATGAATGTTCCCTTATACGCCTGCCTTTTCATCTCTCTCTCAATTATTGTATAATTACTGTAGAAAAACCTCTTCCTGCTTTTTAACGGATATGTAATTAGAAACCAGCCCTAGGCAAGGCTGCTAATATAAGAATAGTTTAAGTGATGTACCTTTTTGTCAAAGAGAGATCCAATACAAGTTATGAAATGAAAAGAATGCTGTGAATCTCTGAATCTTTTGTTAGAACCATGAAGTCCCTTTTATGATTTATAAAATTCTTAATCTGCTTTCTCTTTTGTAATTTTCTTTTCCTCTATTATCAGGAACTGAAAAATTATTTTTCCTTTTTTAAAAAAAGTTTTTTCTTCATACCTTAATGGCTAGTATTGGAACAAGATTGTATTTTTTGTTTGTTTGTTTGAGACAGAGTCTGGCTCTGTTGCCCAGGCTAGAGTGCCATGGCATCAGCCTAGCTCACAGCAACTTCAAACTCTTGGGCTCAAACAATCCTCCTGCCTCAGCCTCCCAAGTAGCTGGGACTAGAGGCACACGCCACCATGCCCGGCTAATTTTTTCTATATATGTATTTTTAGTTGTCCAGATAATTTCTTTGTATTTTTAGTAGAGACGGGGGTCTCGCTCTTGCTCAGGCTGGTCTGGAACTCCTGACCTTGAGTGATCCACCCGCCTCAGCCTCCCAGATTGCTAGGATTACAGGCATGAGCCACCACGCCCAGCCCCAAGGTTGTCTTCTGTTTTGTTTTCTTTGTCTTAAAATGGAAGTCCTTAGCCTTTTAGTTGTAGTTAAATAGGCTTTTACGTGATAGCCTGGGAACCTGTCAGTAGGAGCATGCAGTAAAAAGTGGCACACAAGACCCAAAGCCTGGCCCTGCTTTGCTCTCCAGCCACTTTTGGTAATTTCCTCACTCTGACCATGGTTGTCAATATCTTAAACAACTTTTGTAAATGGAGCCAAGAATGTTGCTTCCTTTGATATTAGAACAGCCAGGTTCTTACTCCTAGAGCTCAGCCAGCACCTCCTCCTGCAAGTCTTTCCTGACCACCCACCCAGGTAGCCAGCTTCCTACCTCTCTTACAGTTCCAGTAGCACCCACCATGCTGTGCTAGTGAGTGTCCGAGCAACTGCCTGCCGGCTGGGGTTGTAGAGTAGTTACCATCCATCTCAGTGCATCTCACACACCAGCCCTATAATACCAACAAAAGCATAAATGAATGACCACACTCAGGTTTGGGAATTGTGTCTATCTGAGTTTGAATCTTCAGCTCCAGCACTTTTAACCATCAAGGGCAATGTCTGGCACATAGTATATACTCAGGGATAGAAATGGCAGGGAAAATGTTATTTATATTGTCAAGTTAGAATATAAATGTGTTAGGGCAGTTCAGCTTCATTGATTTTTGACTTTAATATGCTGTACCTTTAGCATGTATTTTATGTACGGCCTCTATGAGATTGATTCTCCCTAATGAACAGTGCCTGGGGAAAAAAAAACAAAACAAAAAATGCTGTCATAAATCAATTTCCAACAATAACTGACCTTTGCTATGAGTCGGAAATCAAGGATCAGGTTCAGATGTGCTGTACGTCTCAGGAATATATTAGTCTCAGATCCTTATCTAGGTTTTAAATTTATTTTAAATAATATTAAGAATCCATGAAATTTTAAAAAGTCTGTGAAATTTCAAAATAGTTTTTCAGAATAAAAGCAATTTAAATAGAAGAGATTAGGATAAAGGTATTTTCCCAATAAAATTTAAAATTAAATCAGAATATTAAATTACTGTATTTATTTCTTCTGTAGTAGTGATTTTTTCCATTGCAGGGAGCCCTCAAAGATGCTTTGGTAGCCACTGTAAGAGGGAGGGAAGGGGCAGGGGAGGCTAGGGGTGGGAAGGTACCCAGGTAGCCTGCTATTCATTCTACGTGGCCAGCTTCCCAACACCCAGCACACACACTGAGAGGCAGGATGGTGACGGCGGTGAGAGCTGACTTTTAGTGAGTGCTTAACATATGCCAGGCACCGTCAAGGTAAAAGGAAGTAGAATCAGGAAGACAGCAAACACATATGCATGTGCACACACATATACCTAATCACAATTTGTGATAAGGCCTGTGTTAATGGCCTGCATAATAAAAAGGGAAAAAGATAGAAATGAAATTTCTAACTCTAACCTCTAATGTGTTGGCCTGAATAAGCTCAGGAAACTGCTTAAAAAATGAGTTTTGTATAGTCATGTAGCAAATATAAGAGCTCAGAATGAGCTCATAATTTGTTTGCTTCTGTTTTATGGATTAAGAAAAAAGGCCATAAGTTCTGTTTAGAAGAGCTAATTCAGCAGAAAGATTCTGTTGTCCTAGATTCATGGTTTTTAGTCCTTTCCCCTTTTCCTGAGCTCTGAAAACCTCTTTTCATAGGAAGTTGTATGGTACAGAGTCAGAACATAAAAGAGATAGAGGATGATGTGGACTCCAGTAGGGGTGGAGAAGCTTGTTTGTAAAACTTGTTGATGTTTATGATGTTCCCTCTTAGATTTTTGATTGCCACGAAAGTTTTGCCCCGAAGGTAGTTTTCCCATGGAAGCGCTTCAGGCAGCTCTGCCCAAGATACTCCTCCTAGGCTTTTGGCACAAAAGCTGTTCGGATACCCCACTAGCAGATGTGCTCGTCACCACTTCCAGCAAAGTTAAAGTTACATTTGCAGATTTTTTGCCCAATATAAGCAGATTGGTAATATTCTAGAACAAAAGTTACAAAACTATTGGCTAGTAGATGTCTTTTGTTTGAATACAAAGCAATCAAAAACATTTGAGCCAGCGTTGAAAAACTGGGGAAGTTTCATATAACAGTTGGGGATTCTGGCCTCTCAGGAGATCTGACAGCACTTGGCAGCATTAAGTAGTAGCTGCAGGTTTCAGATGGGTCCCATCTCCTACCACCCGCATCTCTCCTCCTTGTTTTTAAACAGCTGGTCTGCTGCATTCATCTGGGAAATGCATCTAGCTTGTTTAGGTCTTCTTTTTTTTTGGTGATGTTGTCCTGCCATTTCAAGATTAAAGATCATACTGGGAATTTAAAGGTGCCTCTTCCTTGAGGTTCAATTTTTTTATGTGTGACTCTCTTGTTATTTGATAGTTGCAGTTGTATTCAGAGGCCAGTGTAGCACTTCTAAAATTGAATAACCCCAAGGATTTCCAAGAACTGAATAAACAAACTAAGAAGAACATGACCATCGATGGAAAAGAACTGACCATAAGTCCTGCGTATTTATTATGGGATCTGAGTGCCATCAGCCAGGTAAGGGACACAGATTCTTTTACAATTCAAACCAAGGCTTTAGAATGTTAAAAATTTATGTCGTTATGCTAGGAGAAAGGAAGAGGACTTATAGAGAGGTGAGCTGAATGGAACTTTTCTTGTTTTCCAGTCACTGCCACTGGTTTAATATTAGTTGACGTAACCTAGGATCAGATCCAAGAACCTTTTCTATAAATGTGTTAAAGAAATACTGTATCTTTGAGTTTTTTGTTTTTTAATTCTATTTGCTTATTTTTTTTTTTTTTTTTGAGACAGGGTCTCACTCTATTTCCCAGGGTGGAGTGCAGTGGTGTTATCATAGCTTACTCTGCAACCTCTAACTCCTGGGCTCAAGCGATCCTCCTGCCTCAGCCTCCTGGGTAGCTGGGACTATAGGCATGTGCTACCATGCCCAGCTAATTTTTCTATTTTTGTCGAAACGGGGTCTCAGTATGTTGCTCAGGCTGGTCTGGAACTCCTGGCCTCAAGCAATCATCCCACCTCAGCCTCCCAAAGTGTTAGGATTATAGGCGTGAGCCACTGCACCCAGCCTATTTTTTTGTTGTTGTTGTTTTTTTTAAATATACAGAGTCCTTTGCATTTTTTGTGATGTTTGAAACTAGGACTCTGCCTTTAAAAGTCTGCCAGAGCACCCTGAGAGCAGACAGGGTGGAGAAATGAGGAGATACCACTTAAGGGGAATTTCACATCTTCATGTGCCAAGTGCTTTTCTCAGTCTAAGCAGGACGAAGACATTTCTGCCAGTCGTTTTGAAGATAATGAAGAGCTGAGATACTCGCTGCGATCTATTGAGAGGCATGCACCCTGGGTTCGGAATATTTTCATTGTCACCAACGGGCAGATTCCATCCTGGCTGAACCTTGACAATCCTCGAGTGACAATAGTAACACATCAGGTACATGAATATCACAGGGCTGTGGTTTCCTGTTTTTGTCTTTTAACGTGGTACAGGGATCTCCATTATTTCATTCCCCTTACCCTTCTGACCTCCACTTCCAGCTTTCCTTAACTCTCTTCTATTTCCTGCTCTTCCTTCCTTCCAAAAACCCAGTCCAACCAAATCAAAACAACTCTCATTCTCTCATTCATTCACTGTCTCTTGGTTTTTTCTTTTGTTGTCGTTGTTAACAGGATGTTTTTCGAAATTTGAGCCATTTGCCTACCTTTAGTTCACCTGCTATTGAAAGTCACATTCATCGCATTGAAGGGCTGTCCCAGAAGTTTATTTACCTGAACGATGATGTCATGTTTGGGAAGGATGTTTGGCCAGATGATTTTTACAGTCACTCCAAAGGTCAGAAGGTGAGTGCCTCAGAGGCGGGGATGCTTAGCATGGAAGTCACTTCGGAAATCAGTGCATATACTACTAATCTCAAATATGATCAAGTAAGCATTTTTGAATGCTAAGCTCAGGAGGGTCAACAATTAAGGAGTAAGAAAACTACAGTAGGAAATTTGCTTCCCTGCATTCTCAGACACCCAGAACCCAGTCTTTTCCCCTGACTCTCCAAATTTTCTACTACAACAGCAGAAAAATAAAATCACTATGAAACACAAAATCATGGTTAGAATGTCAGCAAAATGACCAAAATAGAAAGTTAGGTCAAACTCGTGCCAAAAGATATGGATGAAATTTCATTTAAGGCAGCCCACCACACACTGGCTTTGTGGAGAGGCAGGATGGAGAAGTGGTTAAGAGCACAGATGAGCCAACTGTTCAGGATGACCCTGGGCAGTAACTTGACCTCTGTGTTATCTGTCTGTGTAGTGAGGAAAATACAAAGAACCCAGGAGCATTGTTAGAAGGATTCAGGGACAGGTTAAGAGAGTTATCACCATAAGCTTATAGATCATAAAACCCTGTAACTTTAGGTGGTTATAGGGCTCATTCTCCTGTTCCCCTGTTCACTCGTCTCCTCTGTGTTAGATTGTAGGGCTGCAAAGTTGAGCTTGTGGCTTAACGGGTCAAACACAAAATCAATGTCTGTGTACAGTGCCTCTTCTGCTGATCACACTAGGTCACAGGTGTGCCCTGGCGCTGAGGAGTGTAAGCACAGGCGCGTGAGCACATTTAAATCAGACAGACGAGATGGGGAGAACACCTGTCCGAATTGACATGTGTTGTGAAGAACAAGTAGGAGTTGGTTTAGGTGAAGAAAGACATTCCATGTAGGTAGAACATGCAAAGGCAGAGAGACTTTGAAAGAGGAGTATTTTTAAAATGCTTTTAATTAAAAAAGTAACCACGTACTCTATCGCTCATTTTGAGAGCAGGTGAGTACTCAGCTCAGAATGCTGCACTGATTATTTATCAGAGGGCTTTATGCATGGAGGTAGAGGAGGATGTTAAGAATTCATCTGCTGCTTCTCAGCCTTGAGAAAAGACTATGCATAAATATACTTACAAGTTACTGATAGTTATCACAGGAGAGCAGTGTCTGTGCCTACTTGCCACCTGCTTTGACATGCTTTTGTACTCCTGGTTAAGTCTGACATGTTGTTACTTTATTTCAAAGTAAATTATAAGCCCATCTTGTGAGAGACTAGTCTATGAGTTGAGTCCTTGTCTGCTTTCCTCGAGTAATGGAAAGGAGTAAATATGCTCAGTAAGAACCATCAACACAGCGGGATCTAAAAAACAATTACTAGGCAAATTTAGAGCAAATATGAATGTCAGCCCGTGGAAAAGTTTAACCTTTCTAGTTTTTTGTTTGTTTGTTTTTACAAAAGGAATCTTAATTCAAGAATAAAAAGTGTTAGAAACCAGAAATCGCTATATTTTCTCTTTGGTTTATTGTAGGTTTATTTGACGTGGCCTGTGCCAAACTGTGCCGAGGGCTGCCCGGGTTCCTGGATTAAAGATGGCTATTGTGACAAGGCTTGTAATAATTCAGCCTGTGATTGGGATGGTGGTGATTGCTCTGGTAAGGATGTGTTAAGTGTAATTTGTTTATGTTTACGGAGTTTTTTTATTCTTAAATCATTGTTGAACATGTGTTACAGATATAAACATTCTTCATGTATTATTGAAACAGTAAGTAATCCATAGACTCTTTGGAGGTGGTGGTTGGAGTTTCTTTGCGACCCAGTTTATTCATATTATCCATTGTTGAGGGCATTTTATGTTGGCCCTACACTTGAAAATGCATTTTCTTGTTTTTTGAAATGTGAAAATCTGGAATATGCTTAATCTTTTAAACTCAAGAGCCAGAATCACTCTCACCGGTTATTTTTTTGTTTTTCTCTGTATTTCAGTGGGTACAAATCTAACTGGTTTTTTTTTTTTTTTTGGAGACAGAGTCTCACTCTGTTTCCCAGGCTAGAGACCCATGGTGTCAGCCTAGCTCACAGCAACCTCAAACTCCTGGGCTCAAGCAATCCTCCTGCCTCAGCCTCCTGAGTAGCTGGACTACAGGCATGCGCCACCATGCCCGGCTAATTTTTTATATATTTTCAGTTGTCCAGCTAATTTCTTTCTATTTTTTAGTACAGATGGGGTCTCGCTCTCTCTTAAGCTGGTCTCGAACTCCTGAGTTCAAACAATCCTCCTGCCTCGGCCTCCCAGAGTGTTAGGATTACAGGCGTGAGCCACCGCGCCTGGCCTAACTGGTTCTTATTAGGAGCTCATGGCCGGTAGTTTTCAGTAGCAGATCACGTGAGGTCACAGAGTACCTAAAGAGATGCAAAAGAAATAAGTGTCTCATCTCCTCAGCAGCTCATCTCCCTTTCTTACATACTTAAATTTGGACTTGTTGATAGTAGCAATTTTTTACATTTGCTTTCAGTTTATAAAACATTAAATTCATAATGTATAATCTATTATCTACTTCAATTTCTTGGTCACCTGAGAGAGAGAGAGAGAGAGAGAGAGAGAGAGAGAGAGAGAGAGAGAGAGAGAGAAGGAGAATTTTTACAAATGTTATCCCCATGTTACATATGAGGAAACGGATTTGGAAATGTTGAATATTGGAGGAAACAAAGCTTTGAGTTGTGTTTCAGTTCTATCTGTCAGATCCACTTTTAAAAAATCCAAGCAGCTGCATGGAGAGAATGCAGATATACAAAGTAGGTCTGTGTAGACCAGAGAAGTCAGCTCCTGGTAGAATATTAGTTTGATAACAACAGGTCAATACCCACGTTCAGACATGTTTTTGGTAATTCTGACAGTCATGTTTTTCAGAATAATCTCTTCCTGTTTTCCTGTTCCTTCATACCTGTCTGCACATGTCCTCCACCCCCGCCAAGCAAATTTGAGGCCTGTACTTATAGGTTCCACAGCTACGAGGTACCCAGGCCTGGTCATGCCACCACTACAAAATGATCAATGCTCCCTTTTCAGTTAATTTTCTTCTTAAGATACGTGAAATCTTCTACTAAAGAGTGGTGAACCTTTTCTGACTGAAATTCATGCATCAATCTTGAAAACATTAGTAAGAAATAAAAAAACTGTCTTTTTTTTCGAAATTATAAGTATCAGAAGAGTCTGTCTTCCTTTACGCCCCCCTACAGGTAACAGTGGAGGGAGTCGCTTTATTGCAGGAGGCGGGGGCACTGGGAGTATTGGAGTCGGACAGCCCTGGCACTTTGGTGGAGGAATAAATGGTGTCTCTTACTGTAATCAAGGATGTGCAAACTCCTGGCTCGCTGATAAGTTCTGTGACCAAGCCTGCAATGTTTTGTCCTGTGGGTTTGATGCTGGCGACTGTGGGCAAGGTATATTTATTGACATACAAACATATTAAGAATAAGAGGATAAAAATCCTTGACAAGTAGAGAGAGTTTTGGGTGGTGGTGGCGATTTAAAGTAATTATTCTTAGTGTATCTCTTTTCCAGCCTCGTATCCAAACTAGTTGGAAATTGAAAGTAAGAGAAGCACACAGATCTTTAAAAAATAGTAGACAGTAAAGATTCATCTTTTTCTGTTATTGCTCCAGTCTGGGTTTTTTTGGACTAAGCAGATTTACCTTAGCTGAAAATATGTGATGAAGGTTTAATTTGGAAACAATAAAAGGAGATCAATAATTCATTAAATAAGAACAGTTCAAATATTGGATTTTGTTGATAATTAATGAAAGTTGTTTTGACAGTTGTTTTTTCTTCAAATGGACAAAAAAAAGAGATGGAAATTGTTAACTGAAATTTATTGTTAAGAATTGTGCCATATCTCTTGTAGTGAGTCAGGGTCAACATTTCATGTTAATTATTGTAACTTCCTCAGATAGTAAAATGAATCCTATACTAGTAGCTATTATATTAGAATTTCTGATTATTTTGAAATTAATTAAGTCACTCTTAGTGAAATCTCAGATTCAAAGAATTAAAGAAAAAGAAGGAAAAATGCCTAGTTTTTAAAAAATCATGTTTGTGTTTTTTTCCTCTAGATCATTTTCATGAATTATATAAAGTAACTCTTCTCCCAAACCAGACTCACTATATTATTCCAAAAGGTGAATACCTGCCTTATTTCAGCTTTGCAGAAATAGCAAAAAGAGGAATTGAAGGTGCCTATAGTGACAATCCAATAATTCAACATGCTTCTATTGCCAACAAGTGGAAAACCATCCACCTCATAATGCACAGTGGAATGAATGCAACCACAATACACTTCAATGTCACCTTTCAAAATACAAATGATGAAGAGTTCAAAATCCAGATAACAGTAGAGGTAGATACAAGGGAGGGACCAAAACTGAATTCTACGATCCAGAAGGCTTATGAAAATTTGGCTAGCCCCATAACACTTCTTCCAGAGGCGGAAGTTCTTTTTGAGGATATTCCCGAAGAAAAACGCTTCCCAAAGGTCAAGAGACATGATGTTAACACAAGTAGGTTTCAAGAGGAGGTGAAAATCCCCCTGGTAAATACTTCACTCCTTCCAAAAGAGGCCCAGTTGAGTCTCAATCACTTGGATTTGCAACTGGAACAGGGGGACATCACTTTAAAAGGATATAATTTGTCCAAGTCAGCCTTGCTGAGATCAGTTTTGATGAACTTACAGGATGCTAAAATAAAAATAAATCAAGCTGTAATAACAGATGAAATAAACAACAGTTTGGCAGCCCCACCAGAAAAAAGAGTTCACAAAAGCAGCTTGCCAAACAGCTTAGGAGCATCTGAAAGATTACGGAGGTTGACTTTTCCAGCAGTGACCATAAAAGTGACTGATCACTACCAAAGTCAGAATCCACCCCTAGACTTGAGGACCAAAACAAGATTTATATCAGAAAGTCAGACCCAAAATGTAGTAGGTAGGAGTGTGTCAAAAGAAAAACTCTCACCTCTGATTGTTCCACTGGAAAACCATGTGACAAAAGAAAAAATCACAGGGAAAGAAGAAGAGAAAAACAGAATGGAAGAAAATGCTAACAATCTCATAAGTGTTAATGAAGTATTACTTGGAAGAAAGCTGCAGCATTACACAGAAAGTTACCTGGGCTTTTTACCATGGGAGAAAAAAAAGTATTTCCAAGATCTTCTTGATGTAAGTTACATCCAGCTTTATTCTTTCCCACACTCGGGAAAAATAATTAACTTTGTAAGTGATAATACAAAAACAGCTACCACTTAGTCAGCACTTTCCTATGCCAGTCACTGAACTAAGTGCTTTTCTTCCATGGTTTCACTTAATTTACACAATAACCCTAATAATAAAAATGCCATGTAAAGGGATTTAGTATTGTTATCTCCATTTGCAGTTTAGGAGACAGCCCTAGTGTAAGTAAGGGATTTAGCCAGGAGCATATTCCAAGGAAGTGGGAGAACAAGGATGGTATCTTGTCTTTACTTGGCACATCAAATCCGATATCGTTCCAGCTTTACTGATGAAAAAATCTGAGGTTCAGTTGAGTTCATTAGCTTTCCCAACATTACAAGAGCAAGTCAGTGTGAACCAAGCCTCAAAGTTGGAGTACTCTTTTCTCTTCCCCTCTACTATGGCCTCCATAGTGCCATGGTCTCATTTGTACATCTCCCAAGAGCTGTCGCCGTGCTAACCACTGGGGAATGCAGGACGACTCAAACACAGTTGCTGCTTGTGGAGACACAGACCATTAAGGAAGACGAATGTGTGGGCAGATAATTGGGCAATGCGATAAATGTCTCTGTTGCGGTATGGGTAAGGGGTCCAGAGGGAGAACTCTGTAACTCTTCATGGAGGTTTGGGGGAAGGCATCCGTGAGGAAGTGCCCTGTGAGCCAACCTTTGAAGGGGGTGGGAGTTGACAGACCAAGAAAAATCATGTGGTCTAGGCTGGGTAGTGAAGAAGCACAGCCACAAGTGGGTGGTAGGCTGAGAGGAAAAAGGGTAAAGGGGAACTACAGCTTGTTCTTCTCAGAGTTTTTGGAAGTATCTTGTCCTGGCACATTAGGCATTTACTTATTGCTGAGTGAAGGACAGAGTTCTTGCTTATGTTCATTTCCCCCTTTTTTCACTTTGCTTTCTTTCCTTTTATAAAAAGTTTCTTTTACAAAACACCATAGGCTAGTGGTAAAAATTGCAAACAATTCAAAAACATATAGTTAAAAAAAAAAAGGGAAAGGTATTTTTCCTTCCTCAATCTCCCTCGTTGAGAGAATCACTCTTCCTAGTTTGGTGGGTATCTGTCCAGTATTTTTTCTGTATGTATGCAAACATACCAGCTATATAGTTTCTGGTTTGTAACAGTGAAATTACACTGTGCATATATTTTCTGCATTTGCCTTTTGATTTAATAACGTGTGGGCAAACAACCCATGTTGGTGCCATTGTTCTTTTTAATAGCTGCAATCTATTTCCAGTGTTTTGTGATTACACATAGTGTTGGAATAAATATTCTTGTGCTTATATGTTACACTTGAGTAGGTTTTTATTTCTATAGGTAGAATTACTAGGTTAATGGGTCTGATGTGAATAAATTTTAAATATGTCCTAAAATGTTGCACCGCTTCATACTTCTACAAACAGTACACAAGAGTGCTTCTTTCTCTATAGGCTAAACAACACCAGTTAATACCAATCCTTTACATTGTTAGCGGTTTGAGAAGTAAAAATATTTCCTCTTCTGTAAAGTATGTTTGAATTTTTTGCCAGTTTTCTTTGTCTATTTAGTTCTGCCTCTTACTGGTTTTGATTTTATAATAATACTATTATACGGTGAAACCAAATTTGTTTCTAGTCTTTGTGTTCAAAACTCAAGGACTTGCTGCTTTGATGTCACCTGCAGAAATAACTCGGTATTGAAAGTACTGTCAAATTTCTATATAAATAAATTTTTTAATTGTTGCATTTAATTGGCTCTGAAATCTTAATGATCAATGACCAGTCCTTGAAGAATACCCTATAAATAGACTACCATCGCACACCTGTTGTTCTCAAGCCAATATTGGTGATACTTGCACTGACATCCAGTTTGGGCCTACTCTTCGGATCCTTAAAGTGACCCGTTAACATGCATTTCATTTGCCCCTCATGGAGAGTTACTGACTAGTTATTACCACGTTATGTAAAACCGTACCTTTATCTCTTTTTAACAAAGCACTTTTGTCCACTAAACTTAACATCAAGTTATGTGGACTTCTCTTTTCAGGAAGAAGAGTCATTGAAGAAACAATTGGCATACTTTACTGATAGCAAACATACTGGGAGACAACTAAAAGATACTTTTGCAGATTCCCTCAGATATGTAAACAAAATTCTAAATAGCAAGTTTGGATTCACATCTCGGAAAGTCCCTGCTCACATGCCTCACATGATTGACCGAGTAATTATGCAAGAACTGCAAGATATGTAAGTCTTGCTTAGGTTGGAGTTGCTTGCATGTGTTCAGAGCAAAGACTACTTGAAACTTGCATATTTGCCGTACTAAATTTATGGCTCTAATATTTGATGACTAATATGTTAAAAATGTTGTCTAACTAAGTGGAAAGGGAAAAATTTATCTCCATAAATGTTATATACTATACATACTTTGAATATCCAGAGCTCATTATATGTTATGTTTGGACAGGTTCCCTGAAGAATTTGACAAGACGTCATTTCACAAAGTGCGCCATTCCGAGGATATGCAGTTTGCCTTCTCTTATTTTTATTACCTCATGAGTGCAGTTCAGCCACTGAACATATCTCAAGTCTTTGATGAAGTTGATACAGACCAATCTGGTGTCTTGTCTGACAGAGAAATCCGAACGCTGGCTACCAGAATTCATGACCTGCCTTTAAGTTTGCAGGTGTTGTATCGTTTTATTCTACACTGCGTGACATTTTAAATGAAAATCTTAATTCCAACAAAGCCTTTTCCCCCCTACGTATTTCAAATTGATGCAAATAAAAGTAATTCTTAATATTTAATGTGGGTGTTTGTAACTAGTCCATTTTTAGTGCGAGAATTACAACCAAATTTGAAGTTTGTATTTTATGAGATTACTTTTTGTAGGTTTTCAGTAGCGATTGATCTTGTATTATTTGGAGTAGAGCCAGACCATACCTACCTCTACATTTCTTATGGCATGTTCATTCTGGGGCTTCAGGTATGGCTGACTGGAGCTCTGAGACAGGCCCCTCCATCATGGCACCTTCTAGTCCCAGGAGTAGGAACTCACTAATGGAGGGTGCCAAGATGAATCTAGCTGCAGTGCATCCCTTCTTTTGATCCCCTGGACCACCTTGTATAAAATGGGTTTGTCACAAGCCAGGATGTATTCTACTTTGAGATGAGGATGAAGTATTTCTGTATTTGCATTGTCTCATTCTTCTCTTTTTAGGGTGCTTTGTTTTAAGACTCATGTAGTCAAACTCTCTTTGAAGACAGCATTTAACTGATTTTTGGAGAATTTTATGAAATTTTTATTTTTAAAACCACAATCATTACTTATAATGCACATAACAGGTTTATCTTTTTACTTTGCTTTATTAGGATTTGACAGGCCTAGAACACATGTTAATAAATTGCTCAAAAATGCTTCCTACAAATATCACTCAGCTAAATAATATTCTAGCAACTCAAGAAGCTTACTATGATCCCAATCTGGTAAGTGGCCTATGTTAACTTTAATATACAGCAGAAAGTATATCTTATCAGGTATTATTGACACCATTTCTGCATAGCATTTCAGAAGCTAGAGGCAGGCTCTATGTTTATATGTCTTTGGTGCAAAATAATAGCACAGATAATCTAGAATCATTTATATCTATCTTGCTTTGGAATCTACTTCCCCCATGGATATGTAAGCTAATATTCAGAATATTGTTAATATTCTATAAACAGATATCCTACTCATGAAGAATGGCAGAAAATAGCCCCAGGATATTCTCACTGGCCAGGGAAAACAATCCTGGGGTTAAATGTCAACCAAAGAAATATTCATCAGGTGGAATACCATTGTTCTTTGAATCTTACCAATGGGGCAGTGTGTGATTTGCACACAATGACATTGGAATGCCACTTGGCTGAAGTAATTAGAAGACTGTTGATAGCAAGAGACATCCCAGTTTCAGAGAAATGGAAATGTGGAAAAAAAATGTACATCTTAGAACTGATGAAACAAAGATATAATGCAGCCTTTAACATGACATTTACAGTTAATTTTTGCTGACACATGGAAAAATCCTTACAAAATAAAATTAGGTGGGGGAAAAATGGGTAGTGCCATATACACAGTATGATTTCGACTATAGAAAACTTCTACCCTGACACACACACACATACCCCACACCCCCCAAAAGATAATAGAAATGACAATAAGTTAAATAACAGGTAGTTTTTAATATCCTTTTTTTACACTAATACTGTCTATATTTTCTATAATGAATAGCTTTTGCTTTCACAATCAGAATAAGTTATTTTAAAAATTTACTATGTTGCAAATCTTCAAGCATATTCAAATTACATATTTAAATTATGTAATAAATTTATAATCGACTACAGATGAGACACTTGTGACTGTAGAGAAAAGTAATAGAGTCTAAAAATCTGATTGCTAAAAGAAGAAAACCATTCATTTAGCATTCATTGTGCATGTCAGGGACTGTGTTTCTCACACATGTTCTCAGAGTGGCCACTGGAAGGCTCATGCAGTGTGACTAGCAGCAGCCATTGATGAAAGAAATCAGTGCAGCAGCTGTCAGAACGAATAGACAAAGTAAAAGTTCAGTCATGTGCCGCGTAAGGATGTTTCAGTAAATGACAGATTGCATATGACAGTGGACCCATAAGATCATAACGATTGTATTTTTACTGTACCTTTCCTGTGTTTAGATATGTTTACCACCGTGTTGCAGTTGCCTACAGTAACACACTGTACAGGTTTATAGCCTACGAGCAATAGGCCATACCATGTAGATGAGGTGTACAGTAGGCTATACCATCTAGGTTTGCATAAGTACGCTATGATGTTCACACAAAAACAAAATTACCTAATGATGCATTTCTCAGAATGTATCCTAGTTGTTAAGCAACGCGTGACTGTATTGCCAATCACATGCAGGTTAGTTTAGTATGTGACATGGGTTAGTATATAGATATGTGCCACTTAAAGCCAATTCTTTAAATATTCTAAAACTTAAAACTACAAATTCAATAAAGTTGAGATAGAGGAGTAAGATCTGGTGTCAGTTCCAAAGGAGCTTGCTCTAGTAGGGTGAGCAGATACGAACAGCAGGTCAAGAATGAGGCAAGTTCTGGGATGTGGATTCTCAAAAGGCCTCACATAGAGCTGCTAGGCAATCAGCCTGATAAAAGAATAACAGCTCACCTGTGTGCTTCAGCAGTTTCTTCTGGTTCTTTGACATAATCCAGTGGGATGAAGTACTTTAGGTTTGTGAAAAATGCTTTGTAAACTCTAAACCAGCGGTCCCCAACCTTTTTGGCACTAGTGACTGGTTTCATGGAAGACAATTTTTCCATGGACTGGGGGTGAGAGGGTGAAGTACAGAGCTCGGGTGGTGATGTGCAGCCTGTTTCCTAATAGGCCATGGACTGGTACCAGGTCACGCCTGGGGGTTGGGGACCGTAGCTCTCGACTATTGTATAAATGTTAGTGGTTGTTTGCCAGTATGTTCTTAATGATTAAAAAGGTATATATGTAATCACAGTTGGTGTTTTTCTTGCCTCCAGAAAGAATAGAATCAAAGTTAAAAAGAAGTAGAAATTAGGTTGTATCGGCTAAATAACATTCTCACTTACAAGACTTTTTAAACAATAACTCTTTCTGTTTTCTCAAAATTTTGAGTTACCCCAACAGTGCCAATATAATCATCCAGAGGTCAGTGATCTGATTAAAAAAATTTTTTTTACATCTGTATATTTGTCAAGGTAACTAAAACTTCACCCTGTCCTCTTCATGAGCAACCCCAGAGCATAATGGCTGGGACAGAGGAGGAAGAAAGGAGAAAGGCTGCTGGGCTCCTAAACCATTTCCCCCCCACCCTCTCTCCCTGAGAGATCCTCTGTGGTCTTCACTTTCTTTGGGACATTGTAGTGATATGCCAAAAGGTTGCTTAGAGGCCAGTGACTTCACCCAAAGGTTCAGGAAAGCTTCACCAGTGGCACGGACTATTTTCGCTCTCACGCAAGGCTTTTGTTTCTCCCACTTCTATTTCCACATCTGTCCTTTACTGGTTTATCTTTCCTCCTCTAGTTTTCTTCTTTCTCCTGCAAACGTTAGGTCCCTAGTAAGATTTTACAGTTACCAATCCCTGCACTTATATAAAACTCGTAGAAGTGGGTTCTTTTCTAAGGAAAGATAATACACATATAGAAAACAATTATTCATCTTGCCTTTTGTTAGCTACAATGAAAGATTATTGAGAGATTTTAGTTTTCTTGTGGAATGCATATATCTTGATTCATTAGCAGAATAATAGTTTAGTGTTTGCTAATTTCTGGCATGAGATTTAGAATCAGCAAATATCCTTGAGAGCTAAGAATTAAATAAGTAAGGCCACTTTACTAATGATTATAGTTTAGTCTTGAGGCTCATGCAAATAAACTGTTTAAAGTGTAAGTATTACTTATACTGGTGGCATTAGTTAACAGTACTTGAATGAATTCTTAACTAAGGTATAGGCTTCATTACTGTAATTAACTGTGATTACACACAGGGTAAAGAAGTATTACCTAATTAGACTATAAGAATCACAAGTTAGCTTATGAGTATCATAAACTAGTTCATTATATTTCGTTAAAGATTTTCTTTCCGAAAAAAATTGTAACACCTTATTAAAACTTTTCTAGTGTGAAGTAATGTATGATTAAAATAAAACTTTACAAAAATAGGTGACTAGCCAGTGGGTTGTAGTATGCCAATCTGATTATTTATTCAATTTTATTTATTTATTTATTTTGAGACAGAGTCTTGCTCTGTTGCCCAGTCTAGAGTGCCGTGGTGTCAACCTAGCTCATAGCAGCCTCAAACTCCTGGGCTCAGGTGATGGTCCCGCCTCAGCCTCCCGAATAGGTAGGACTACAGGCTCGTACCATGCCGCCCGGCTAATTTTTTCTGTTTTTTTGGTGGAAACGAGGTCTCAGTCTTGTTCAGGCTGGCCTCAAACTTCTGAGCTCAAGCACTCTTCCCACCTTGGCCTCTCAGAGTGCCAGGGTTACAGGTGTGAGCCACCATGCCTGGCTGATCTTTAAAAAATATTTCATTAACATATTCATCTTGATTACTAAGTCTTCTGGTGCCCCTTTGAATATTGCAAGTGAGTGCCTCAGTTGCCTCACCTAGTCTCAGCCCTGATGGATGTCTGATCTACTTGTATTTTCTCACAGCCACCAGTCACTAAAAGTCTAGTAACCAACTGTAAACCAGTAACTGACAAAATCCACAAAGCATATAAGGACAAAAACAAATATAGGTAAGTTAGTACATACATTTTCCCTTTTTTTAGCTTAAGAATAATTACCAAAGTCTGGCATTTTCATAATTTTACAATATTTTATCTGTTAAGCATTCTTCTAAAATTTATGTGAGATTGTTTTCTTTAATGATATGAAAGATTAAGTTTTGTGGATATTGAGTCTACTAAAGTCTTAAAAAATGTTTTTTTCTATTGAAATTTTGTTTTTCGTATCCATATAAATATTAAACTCTTTAAATATGTTTTGATAATTAGGTTTGAAATCATGGGAGAAGAAGAAATTGCTTTTAAGATGATTCGTACCAATGTTTCTCATGTCGTTGGCCAGTTGGATGACATAAGAAAAAACCCCAGGTACCAATTTTAAAAATTATTTTTAATTAGGCAAATAAAAGGCAGTAGGACTGTAAAGAGAAGGAAGCGGCTTATTTCTCTTTGGAGCAGACAGAAGACCTAACACTTGAGGTAGTGTTTGAGCTGGAGGTTGACTGAGATAGTTGCGATTTGAGGCAGGGTGCACCATGCAGAGGACTAGCCCAGACTTCTAAAAGTTGGCCAACACGAGCTGTTCAGGGAGGCTCAGGGGCTGGCTGCATCCTGGGGGAAGGTGAAGCCAGGCAGCTGGGACTCTCACAGCATTTCTTAAAAGGTGCTTCGAAAGCAGTTTTTGTGGTTAGATTTATCTTAGCAAATCAAAGTAAAGTTCAGATTAGCTTATGAAGAAAAAGAAATGCTACCATAAATGTGAAAATTGATCCAGTAAACTCCAGCCATCCTTTGGAGATAAATAAATTTTCAGGTTTACATAAGCCTTAAAAATTTCCAGGCTGGGCCCCTAACTGTTGCCTTAACTAGTTTGATAAAATTGGCTAAAAATATTCGTTTTGAGGTTTTGTTTTGTTTTGTTTTTAGTCTTTTACTTTAGTGGGAAATAGGCATTTTGCTAGTTTTCTTGGAGGAAAAAAGACATTGACGTATAAAACCGAATATTTTTAATTTCTGAGTCTTATAAATGCTTTTGGAAGTCTTCAGTTTTACCTCATTTAAATTAGGATTTTAATTATATACGGTCAGAGATGTAAAGTTTTTAGGTATTGTAAAGCCATGGTATATTTTCTACAAATCCCATTCTTGTTTGTAGGAAAAAGAAATAGGAATTTTGAGAAAAATTAAAATATCTTTAATGCTTATTTAATGTCTTTAGTAATCCAATAAAATACTTGATTTCTTATAAAATAAAAAATATTTCCTACAAGCCAACCAAACAATAAGCTACAGTAATTAATAAGTACTTACAGCTCTCTTTGCACATGCTGTTCTCCCCACCTGAAATGTACTGCTCTCATTTAAAAAAAAAAAAAAAACTTTCAGGTTTTAGGAATGAATTTTTTTTTTTTTTTTTTTTTTTTTTTTTTTTTGAGACAGAGTCTCACTCTGTTGCCTGGAGTAGAGTGCCGTGGCGTCAGCCTAGCTCACGGCAACCTCAAACTCCTGGGCTTGAGCAATCCTACTGCCTCAGCCTCCCGAGTAGCTGGGACTACAGACATGCCCGGCTAATTTTTTCTATATAGATTTTTAGTTGTCCAAATAATTTCTTTCTGTCTTTAGTAGAGACGGGGTCTCGCTCTTGCTCAGGCTGGTCTCCAACTCCTGACCTTGAGCGATCCACCCGCCTCAGCCTCCCAGAGTGCTAGGATTACAGGCGTGAGCCACCGCACCCGGCCTAGGAATGAATTTTGATGGGGGTACAGAATTCTTGCCATTCTATTGATGTGCGCTCTCAGTCATTAGTGATCTGTAGTACTAACCTGAGAATTTGCAGTTTGTAGTTGTAGCTTATGCTTTTATATCTTTGTACCAGTGTGAAAGTTGTTGGGTGAGAGAATTTATAGACAGACATCTTCATGGTACTTAAACCGACAGGGCTTTAGTAAAAAGACACATGACAGAGCCAGGCCTTTTCCACAGTTTGCCAGGCCTAGCTGCCTCTTGTGCACCTGAGCAGATTTTATCTTTTATTTTTTTTTTTTAAACCCCAAGGCCGAGTTCTCTACAGAGCCTCCTCTGATTCCTGGAGCTGGCCTTGGTGTGCTCAGATTTTATCATTTTTAACTTTTGTTTGTTTTGTTTTACTTTTATGGGGGATTATTTCAAGTCAGGCATGGAAACTAGTCTTCCAGCTATTTGGGAGGCTGAAGCAGGAGCATCACTGGAACCCAGGTGTTTGAGACTGCATCATGCCACTGCGCTCCAGTCTAGGAGACAGAGTGAGACCCTGTCTTTAAACACAAAAGAAAAAGAAAAGAAACCCAGCCTTCTCACTTGAGCTTTAACTATATATTTAGCCCACTAACAAGGAGTCTGGGATAGGCAGTAACCAGGCTTTGTTTTTGGCTGACCTCCTCAGCTTTGCTGCCCTCCTGGTTATGTTGGCCTCATCCTCAGGCCGAGAGCATTAACACATATTCAAGAACTTTAACACTGAGTAAACGTTACCATCTAATAGATGGCCTATCTTCAAATTTCCCCAGTTGCCTCTAAATGCCCTTTATAGCTTTTGTCTATTTTTTCTTTGTTTTTAATCCAGGGTACAGTCAAGACCCATGTGTTGCATTTGGTTGACATAGCTCTTTAGTATCCTTTAATTTAAAGAAGTTCTCATGTTTAGAGAATAGATAACAGACTTTCACATACCCATCACTCACCTTCAACAAGAATCAATTTATATTTGATCTTGCTTCATCTAAACACATCCCTTCTTCACCACTGTTTCTGATTAATGTTAAGTAAATCTCAAACATTGTATCATTTTACCTGTCTAAAAGAAGGATTCTTAAAAATATAACCACAATACCATTAACACCCTAAAAATTAATGATTCCTTAATATGATCAACTGCCTGGTCAGTATACACCTTTTCCCATTTGTCTTTCATAATTTAAGTTTGTTGGTTTGAAGTGGTAGCAAGTAAATTCAGTGAAATTAAATCTGTAGGTTTCCCCTCCATCTCTTTTTTTAACCATACAATTTTTTACATGTGTATATGAAGAAATCTGGTTATATATTCTATAAATTTTTTATACTTTGTACTTCTCTGATTATATCCCAATTGTTTAACACATTTTTATGCCCCCTGTATTTCCCATAAATTGGTAACTGGATCTGAAGGCTTTTTCAGATTTGTTTGATTTTATTTATTTTTCAAAATTTTGGTAACTCTACTTTAAAAGTGTTGTCATCCCTACCTACCATTTTAATGGGCCCTCAGTTTAGTGACTTTTGCCTTGAAGGAAACTTGAAGCAAATAGGGAAGCACCACTGTAATCTGCTTTTTGCCAGAACTGTAGCTTCTTACAGCTTGGTTGGAGACATATTAGGTATTAATAGAAATCATCAAACTCAAAAATCAGTAGGTATAATCTCTCTCTCTCAATTCTCTACACGACTATTTTTCTTAATATAACTAACAGTTCAGAGAACTTGGTTTTAGGTACTTACTAAATTTTTTTCTAGCTGCTAACAGAATATTCCAGTGAGTTAACTACACTTATTGAACACTTAATTCAGTATGCACTAAATGGAAATCATTAAATTAATTTACTCCCATAGCTAGGAGGCTCTTTTAAGATTATCTACTTTAGTTCTCTTGTTTTATAAGTGAGGAGTATCTAAAGGAAAATTTTACTGAATATTACTCCCCCAGAGAGTAATATCAGCAAATGTATCAATTTGGGACATAAGTCCATTTAAAATATATTTGGAATCCACATTCCTTGTTTTGTTAGGTTAGGGTCATCCTTATGATAAGCAATAACCCTGGTTCTCTATTATTTCAGGAAGTTTGTTTGCCTGAATGATAACATTGACCACAATCATAAAGATGCCCAGACAGTGAAGGCTGTTCTCAGGGACTTCTATGAATCCATGTTCCCCATACCTTCCCAGTTTGAGCTGCCAAGAGAGTATCGAAACCGTTTCCTTCATATGCATGAGCTGCAGGAATGGTAAATTCTCATGTTATATATATATATATATGTGTGTGTGTGTGTGTGTGTATATATATATATATGCATACATATCTATATTTTAGGGTGATGAAATTTCTTTAATGTGTTATTTACTCTGTAATTACTTTGTAAAAATACAGATAATTTTTATTGAGTTTAATATTTGAAAAATAGTGGCATTTTAAGGGATTTGAAAAAATATGTAACTGAGTTCTTTCAGTTAGTTGGAATGTCATTCATTATTGAACCATTTGTTGATCAGTGCATAGGTGAAGGGGAACCCTGGTATGGAAGAGCTTGTTGTTTAGTATAAAATGAGAAGTATGTGGAGACAGTATGGGCTGAGCTGTGGTTAGAGGAAAATGAACTTATGCTAAGTCCCGAAGGGAGAATCTCAAAAAGTGGTGAGAAGGGAACAGTGAGCAAAAGTCTGGAGATGAGAATGATCAGGGCAGTTTAGGGCCTAGCCTGTCAGCTAGAGAATTCATATACTGACATAGCGGAAAATAAACCTAGAGAGGTGTTAGGAGCCACGTCTTTCAGTGCCTTAGCAACCAGACTGTCCAGTTAGCCTTTGTAACCAACCGGGAAACTATAATTATAGAGTGAAAGATTGACATCTGGTTAAGTGTTGTTTAGAAATTATTTGATAAGAGTTGTGAGGTATAAGAAGATAAGCATCAAGGACAGCATTTTTTAAAACTTGAAATGGAAGTCATAGAGCATACAATAAACTATCTTAAAGTATACAATTCAGTGGCATTTAGTACATTCACAGTGTTGTGAAACATCTCACTAGTTTGAAAATTTTTCATCACTCCAGAAGAATATTCTGTACCCGTTCAGCAGTCACTCCCCATTTTCCTTACCCTAATTCCCTGCTAACCATTAATCTGCATTTCCTCTATGGATTTGCCATTCTGGATATTTCCTATAAAAAGAATCATATAATATGTGACCTTGTGTGTCTGGCTTCTTTCACTTAGGGTGACAGCATTTTTGATGTAGGAATAACCTGGGAGGGCTATAATGAGTGCTGTTTTAATCTGGTTATGGGAGTGGAAAAGAAGAGCAAGCTCTTAGAAAGGAATAATGGTCTGAACTTAGTAACTTACCAAATATGATGTAGTCAGAAGTTGGCTGAGATTTTAAGCCTGGTTGACTTAGCAAACATGGTACCCTGGCCTGTAGGGATAGTGGGAAGGGTAGCTGGTTGTAGCTGTGTGTGGTAACAGCGATGCATGTAAGAGAGAGTTGGCAGTCGAGAGGTGGGTGCTGGAGCTAGGGAAGCCTAGTTCAGGAAATCATTTTTTACAGAGCTTACGGTTGGAATCATGATCCAGGATAGGTTCTCAGCAGGAGAGAGTTCAGAGAGAGTAGCAGAGCATTAAGAAAGGAAATTTGAGGGTATTATACTTAGAGGGTCTGAGGAGAAAGAGAAACCATCAGAAAAGGTACTTGAAGCAATTCCTGATTATCTAGGGAAAAAATGCAAATCACACTGATATGGTCATTGTTTTTCTTTCTATGCTTAATTTTCATTCTTATATTTGTTCAATCAACTAATTTATTGAGTATTTACTGTGGGAATAATCACCACCATTATTGAGTGTTTAAGTAACAAGTACCATCTTGAAACTTTTCATGCACATTCTCATTTAACTCTTCTAACAGCTCTGTGGTAGGTCCATTTTATCCTTATTCTACCAAAAGGGACCCAAGGCACAGTTATAGGAAGTAACTTGAATAAGGCATCTCAGCTCGTGAATCATCATCGTCATCATTATTGCCATCAGAGTAGCTACTCTGTTTCTCGAGTACCTATTGTATGCCAGACATTGTGCTGGGCAATATGTTTACTCTCTACAATTAAAGGTATTGCTGCCACGTTGCAGATAAGAACACAGTAATAGAAGTTGAGTAACTTGCTCAAGCTGAAATAGCTGACAAGTGGCAGATCCTGCCTGACTGCCAACCTTCCACACATTTCACTATATTCCACTACATTTAATGATAAAGATAATTTTATCTTTCAGTTTAGGAAGATTTTTGACCCATTGCTTATCTCCTCCCTGTGCCAGCTACTAGGAATACAAAGATGAAAGGTATATGGTACCAGGCTTCATTCGAGATGCTCACAGTCTATCCAGGGGGACAGACACCAGGCAAGTGGTTGTGATACACAGTATATTGAGTTTGGCAGTAGGGTTCAATGTTATTGGTGTACAGAGGAGGGAATAGCTGATTCTGTTAGGGGAAGATGACATTTGGACTTGGTTTTGAATTATGAAAATGATTTTTCCAGGTAAGAAAGAGCATTCCTGATAGAAGGAATGACATTTGCAAAGGCGCATAGGTGTAAGAAAAGGAGAGATTATGAAGGGCTGTATCTATATCTGGATTAGACTTTTTTCTTTAGAGCGTGGATCCCCAGGTGCATTGTTTAATAAGACTCCTTGTTGTGAAATAGTTAATATTACCGTGGAGGTTGGACTGGTGAGGAAGTTATTTGGAGTAGGGTAGGGTTGTCTGGGAACTGGAGGCAAGGAGATAGGTGGTAAAGCGTTTTGATAATCCTAGAAATGACAGCCAAGGTGTGAACCAAGGACATGACCCAGGGAATAAAGAGAAAGCAGGGGACGAATTAGGAGGGACATTAGAGGGGAAATTGGTAGACATTGGCAACTAGAATTCTTTGGTGTCTTGGAGTTGGATAAATGAGACAATTAGGATATATATTGCTGATATCTATATATTTTTATTTTCATAAGGAGTTGTTCTGAGTCATAGGTCTTGTCTTCCAGAAATGGCAAGGAATGGCTTTTCATTGTTTTCATTTTTCTTGAGCTTAGAGGAAAAAGATCTGCAGACAGTTAGTTCTAAGTGTTGACTCTCCAAATCCAGTTTGTGACTAAATTTACCTTCATGGGTTTTAAGAGAAGTTTGAGAGGACTTCGCTTTCTGTGCTGTTTAAATGGCATGAATCGGGTGTGGGATGCCCTTGCAGTCCTCTGCCCTGGCGGCTGGCTTGCTTTGCATCCTGCTCAGCTTCTGCGTCATCTGCCGGCCACCAAACTGCCCTGCTTCCTAGAAACCACTTTGTTTTTCTTTCTCTGCATGAATCCCTGCCATGTTTCCCTGGATTCCTGCACTGTCTTTCTTCCTGTTCCCACAGAAGCGGTTCCTTTCTCAGGAATAGTACTTGCTGCACTGTACGGCCATCTGTCTGGTTGTGTTTGTCTCTCCTGGTAGACTGTGAGTCCTCTTCAGGGGCAAAGATAGGGTCTGACTTGCTGCTGAGCCCACAGTGTCTGCCTCCCTAGCACATAGTAGGTGCTCAGTGGGTGGGTTCTCTGACTGCTGGGGCAACACATTAGCTGTCCTAGAGTTTGTGGCTGCTTAGCTTGTTAAATTCCACACAGATTCTGAATGACACCACAGATATTAGAATTGTCTGAGCTGGTTGTGATCCTGCTAACCGATGTGGGAAATACAGGAGGAAGAACTGTGTTTGGGGGGAGCATCGTTTTGGACGTGTGACATGAGACAGAGACACCCACAACCAAACAGTTGTATGAGAATCTGGAACTCAGCACAGAGGCTCAAATTTGGTAGTAATTAGCATATCTTCCAAACCTTATGTTAAGCATTTTTAATTTAATCTTCATAACTAATTATTCATTATTTCCAAATTACAGATACAGAAACTGTGCTGTAATGCCTATCTTTGTTTCCAGTATTCTGTTGGCTCCAGGTCCAGTTGATTCTGCCTTCAGCATATCTCATCTGTTGTTTCTCTCTTTTCATTCTCTCATGTCTGGACTAAAACTGGGCTGCCTGGACTAAAACTGTGCTGCCTGCCTCACCTGTCCATCCATCTTTCAAAGGCCACCATTTTTACCCTGATCATGTCACATGCACCCCCACCCTGCCATTTCATCCACTTTCCCACTACTGCCTTATGTCCAAACGCCATCGCGTGCTTTTGAGAGCAGCTGCAGCTCATGTCCACGGCCTTGGCCTGGCCCAGCTCCCCCGTGTCGACTCCACTCATCTCTTCAGGGCCCAGGTCACGACTCTGCCTCTCCGCTGCTGCTTGTTCCCTTCCTCAGCCAGATGCTTCTCGCTTCAAGGCTTAAAGGAAATGTTACTTTCCCTCTGGTGCTGTCCTCATCTCTCTAAGTTTTCCCTACAAGATTTTGCTTCAGATAATACATATTTCTGTCCATCTTATGTGATAGCTAGACGCCAGTCTGCCTGTCAGGAGTCTTCAGGTTTCCACACACTCTCAAGCAGGGACTTCATCCACAGGAAACATTTATCTAGTAACTAAGTGAATGAATAAATGAACATGAATGAATAAATAAAAATGAATGAAAGTGGTTTTGTTTAGGTGCCAGGAGTTCAAAATTTTCTTTTGAAGTCCTCTTCCCGCCTGAATAACTTTACTAATTCAAGTATAATATTTGCTATGACATAATAAAACATCTGAACTCAAGTTGGAAATGTATGTTGGGTTAACATTTTAGAATTGCATCTAGACAACGTTTTTGTGTTTCCCAACCTTGTTTTTGTAAAAGTAGTGTATAATAATGCTTAAGTAATGACAGTGAAACCATATACAGAAGTACATACATACTTGTTTCTTCTCTCTCTGCACAGGAGGGCATATCGAGACAAATTAAAGTTTTGGACCCATTGTGTACTAGCAACATTGATTATGTTTACTATATTCTCATTTTTTGCTGAGCAGGTAAGTTTTATGTATTTTATATGGGTATTAAACTGTTTCTTGGCACACAAGCATCTGAGTCTTTTAGAAATGATACAAATTTACAACCAGAAAAATCTTAATTTCTCTTGTTGGCTTATAGCTCATATCAATATGTCAGATATATTTCATAATCAGGCAACAAACATAACAGCCTTTTATTCATTTACCCTCTAAATCCATTATCAGTCCTCTTTTTATCTGGAACTCAATAGATTAACTTGCAGGCTCCAAGATAAAACTGAAAACTCTTAAGTATTTGTAACCAAAAACCACCTAGAATCCTCATCTGATAATAATTTTTTATGGGTCTCGAATTTTCTTCCTTAACCTTCCTAGAGTGACTGCGGTATCTTATCTTCAGACATCCCCCCGCTGTGTGTGCTGTCCTGCTCACACTGGTAGCTCCCTCTTAGGGTTCCTTTGAGTTGCTGGGAGTTCTCCCACCTCCTCCGTCCTCTTCTGCTTGTCAGCCCCTCTGCACCTGGGCTTGCCTCTGCCTGCCCACACAGCCTCCGTGAGGTGAGGGTCCAGAAGTAGGAGGAAGGAGATTTGTGAGGCGAAAAGAAAAGGATAAGAGAACCCTCATTAGGCTGCAGGTATGAAATACTCTGGAGAAAAAGGATTGCAGGAGGGAAATGGGCATCTGGGCTGCCATGACTTGTGCAGAGCGAGCAGCCCTGCCTTGGTTTGTGATTGAGGTGACTATAAGTGGAGCTTCTCTAGCTGTCACTCAGGGTAAACACTGAGAAGGATGAGGCTCCCAAGTACCCAGAGCTTTAGGATAAATGATTGGGCTTCCTGCTGCAGGTGGAAGGAAATTCAGGAAATGGAGACTGAGCAGGCAGACAGGATGGCACCTTAACCTTCATCTGCTTCCCAGGGATCATATATCTTGCTCTTGATATTTTTTGTCCTTGTTCCTGGCAGGTAAAAGTCTTAGAAAAAATCTCAAAAAGACTGTACTTGCTTTTAGAACAGGGGTCCAGTGAGGAAGCCATGAGTCTCTTGCAAGCAGGCCTGGGTTGAGGAAGGAGAGGGACCCTGGCTGAAAGAAGCAGCTGGTGGCAGTGGAAGGGAGCAGGAGGGTCAGTCTTTCCTCTATGTCACTTACACCAGCAGAGAACAGGGAACTAGAGGGGTAGGAGAAGGGAGGTAGGGTTAAATCCCCTCCCCTCTGCAACACCCCGCACTCTACTTAGTCGTATCAAACTCTTTCCTTCTGCCATACCTACCACCAGCACAAACAGACCAGCCAATGCTGCGTCTTCCTCCCCTCTTGAATCCCAGCTCATCATTCAACCATGGTGGCTTATGCTTGGGCAAAGCCCTGCTTCCACCTCTGGATGGAGGAGTAGCTAGTCCTGCACAGCTGGGGAGAAGGAGGACAGGTAAGCATAGGGATCCCAAATGGAAACCATAAAGAACACATTTTTTTAATTGAAATTTTATTGTAATGGTGGTTAGGTTTTCTATGTCAGATCTATCATGAATAAACTGTTCTATCAGAAAAAAAGTATTCATCCAAGTTCTAAGCTACTAATTTACAAATGAACTTTTGCATTATAACCTATTCATAAATTTTTATGACCTATATTTCCAAATGATTGTGGTTACAGTAAGTATAGAAAAAAATGCTGATAGGATTTTTAAGATAGGTGTTTAGGTCTTTTTTAATCCTATCTTACAAATCTAGTTATTTTCAAACCTGGAGACAATGTCTTAATGGCTAAACATGGCCAGCTTCCTTCAATAGAAAGCCTTGACAAATGGACATCTTTTGAAAAATAAATATGCTTGGGTAATGGCTGTGTAAAAATCTGTAGTTATAGGTTTTAGAAAAATAAAGTGTGGGCCAAAATAATTTTATTCCTTTTTGATCTCTTTGTGGGCACATATCTAGGCATATTGACCCTACAGAACTAAACAAAGTTAATGGTTGGTTTTGTTTTGGGAGAGGAATGATGGAGTCTTGTTTGTTGTCTGTTTTTTATGTGTAAGATTGTGTAAATGATTACAGTCACATAGACCTCAGAAAGTTTAATGTACTTATACTCTTTCATCAACATGAGAATTAAAATTTATTTTCCATCTTTTGTCATTTAGTTAATTGCACTTAAGCGGAAGATATTTCCCAGAAGGAGGATACACAAAGAAGCTAGTCCTGATCGAATCAGAGTATAGAAGATCTTCATTTGAAAATCATCTACCTCAGCATTTACTGAGCATTTTAAAACTCAGCGTCACAGAGATGTCTTTGTGATGTGATGCTTATTAGCCAGCTTGGCCCGAAGAAGGAAAACATCCAGTACCATGCTGTTTTGTGTCAGAATATAGCCCATTGACCAGGAATTCGTCAGCTAACACACTGAAAACTTGTGTGTGGAGCAGATCTGAACCGGTTTGACTTTTAAAGCATTTGCTCATGGACCTGTCATCTTTTTTATAAAAAGGCTCACTGACGAGAGACAGCTGCTAATCTCCCACAGCAACCATTGCAGACTCAGTTTAATATGAGAAGCCAAGGCCAGCACAGGAGTGATTGCTAAGAGACCCCAGTCTTTGCATTTCTAAGCCTTCTGCTATAGTTTCATGCTTTTTTTTTTCTATTTCCCACTTTTAAAATAAGTAGCTATTAAGTTAACTAATTATTGTTGCTTCTGAACAAGATGAATTGCAATATCTAAACATATTTTTATAGGTGTTATTTAAATAATGAAGCTGTATTGCCTCCTATTGGCAATATCTAAATTATGGATTTTATTAGCATTTAAGACTTTAAGTGGTCTTAAGCCACTAATAACTACTGAAGAGTTCAATGACTGACACCTAAAATACTATGTGTTTGTTTACTTCAGCCCCTAAGAATACTAAGATTTAATGTGCAAGCCTAATTACAAAGGGCTAGAGTTAAGTAGCAGTGCTACTTACCAGATGTAATTATGTTTTAGAAATGTACATATTCAAACAGAAGTGCCTCATTTTAGCAATGAGTAGTGCTGATAGCACTGGCACATTACAGTGGTGTCTCATGTAATACTCATCAGTATATTCTAGTAACTATCTCTCTCAATCTGTTTTGGATAGAACAAGGCCCAGTAAGCTTTCTCTGTAAAAGGCCAACTAGTAAATAATTGCAGGACACATGTGTTTCTGTCACATACTCTTCTTCCTTTTGTTGTTTAGTTTAGTTTTGTTTTTTTTTTTTAATAGTCTAAAAATGTAAAAACCATGTTTAGCTTGAAGCTGTACAAAAACAGGCCAACAGCCAGATTTGATCCATAAGCCATTGTTTGCTGATCACTGAGAATTTGTATTTTTATGTATAGGCAAATCCTGACATTCAGCCATATTTTGTTTATGTCATTATACAGTGGATTTGTGGAGACCAGATTCCATGAGTCCTTTTTGAACTCTGAGAGGTATTTAAGATCATGATCTCAACAGTATTCTTTCAAAATGGCAGACATCTTTTGTAAAAAGAACTTGAAATGTAAATACTGTGTGTGTGCTGTAAGAGTGTATGTATTTCAAAAATTGAAATCTCATAAAAAGTTACATTTTGTCTGATGCTTTGACGTTTAAATCTTTGAGGATTGAGTTTACTGTTACCCAGATTCAACAATCAGTTGAGTGCCTATATGGTGTGCCAGGTTCTGTACTGAACACTGCTAAAATTAAGGGGAAATTGTAAGGAGAAATTAGTATTATAACATACAGGAGAATGTTGCTTTATGGGGGGAAATGGGTTCTAAATATTACAGAATTTATTACAGAATTTATCATATGGTAAAAATTTAGGGGGTGTTTCTGGGTGTCATTGTAAAAGTAGAGAATTTATTCTAGAAAAGTTATAGAGAAATGAACATTTGGGTGTAATGGGGATTTCTGTGGTTAGATGAATATAATCCACACCTAGTTAGGAGCTTGATAATGGGATGGATAATAGAATCATAGAACATTCATAGAATCATTCATCTAATGATTTAATAGAATTATTAGAACATTAGAACATAGGAATCTCAGAAGTTGATGAGTAGTTAAACGGTCTTCAGAGTTTTTAAAGCCCAAGGACTATTAGTTCAAATATAGTCCTATAGAAGATGGTCAGTATGTATCTTAGTCTGTATGTGCTGCTATAACAAAATACCTGAGACTGGATAATTTACAAAGAACAGAAATTTATTTTCTAACAGTTTTGGAGGCTGGAAAGTCCAAGATCAAGGGGCTGGCAGACCTCGTTGTCTGGTGAGGACTACTCTCTGCTTCCTAGATGGTGCCTTGAATGCCGTGTCCTCTCATGGCAGAGGGCAGAAGGCACAAACTCCCTCTGTCAAGCCCTCTTATAAGGGCATCTAATTGATTCAGGAGGGCTCTACCTTTATGACTTAATCACCCCCTGAAGGCCCCACCTCTTAGCACTGTTACATTGGTGATTAAGTTTCAACATGGATTTTTAGAGGGAACAAAAAACATCCAAACGACAGCAGTCTGTAATACAGAAGAAGGAAAGCTGCTCCTCCTGCCTGACCCCCTCAAGGTGGTGTCTCCCAAATCCCAGGCCCTTTAGGCAGAATTTCAAAACAACTGTCTGGACCAAGCCTTGCTTTTTATTAGTGAAGACACCAAGGCCAGGAGGATTGCTCAAGGTCTCACAGCCAGTTAGAGGCAGAGGTGGGGAGGAACCCAGGTTGTGTGCCTCTTTTTCCCATCCCCACCAGGCTGTGCTGCCTCCCCATGGCAGTGGCATATGTGGGTGAAGAGCACACTCTCTGCAGTCAGCTGCTGGATCCTGGACATGGCCTGCTGTGATTCAGCTTTCTCTTCCGAAATGTGCGAGGCAATACTGCTGGCTACCTCACAGGCTTATAATGATGATTGAAGGAAATGACACGTGTAAAGTACCCAGCACAGTGCCTGGCAAATAGTCCTGCCCGGTAAATAAATGTCAGTGACATAGGTGGTAATGATGAAAGTTTGCGTAAAGGATCCAGGCAGAGATGAGGCTGCTACTCTAGTCTTAGGGTGAAATGATTACACTGTCCTTAGCTAAGAAAGTGACACACATTCTAATTTTAAAAAGGGATTTTTTTTTTTTTTTTTTTTTTTTTTGCCTACTCTATTTCTTCAAAAGTGTGTACTTTTAAAGTTATTTCTGGCCGGGCGTGGTGGCTCACGCCTGTAATCCTAGCACTCTGGGAGGCCAAGGCAGGTGGATCGTTTGAGCTCGGAGTTCGAGACCAGCCTGAGCAAGAGCAAGACCCTGTCTCTACTAAAAATAGAAAGAAATTTGCTGGACAACTAAAAATATATAGAAAAAATTAGCCAGGCATGGTGGCGCATGCCTGTAGTCCCAGCTACTCGGGAGGCTGAGGCAGAAGGATTGCTTGAGCCCAGGAGTTTGAGGTTGCTGTGAGCTAGGCTGACACCATGGCACTCTACTCAGGGCAACAAAGTAAAACTGTCTCAAAAAAATAAAAATAAAAAAAGTTATTTCTACATATACCAAAAAGTATGCAAATAATGACTAACAGATCAAGGATTTAAAAGTAAAGTGTAATCATACCTCAGGTGAAGGCATGTAAGGAGGAAATGGCACCAGTCACACATAAATTCCTCCAGGAAGTAGAAAAAAGAAGGAAGATATAGCTCATCCCTTGAGGTCAACACAACCCGAACACCAAAGCCTGGCTTAGATACCACAAGAAAGGAAAACCATGGACAATCTACCTCAAAAGATTCCCAAACAAAACATCAGCAAGCTGAATTTTTTTCCCCAAAGGAACAACACTTTATGAACAAGCTGGATCCACTCCTGGAATGCAAGCAAGGTTGGGTCAACACTTAAAAATCAATACAATTCACCACATCAGTAGGACCCAAAAGAGAAACCACATGATAATCTCAACAGATCTTTCTTTAAGAAAGATTATGAAAATTTTAGAAGTGGAGAGACAAGTAGGTGAATTCTCATCTGTTCAATAATTATCAAGACTTTGGCACATTTGTTCTATCTTTTTTATCTATTTTTCTTTATTGATAAATTTTAAAGTAAATCCCAGACTTCATGGTGTCAGAAGTACAAAGCCTTGGTTGTTAAGGGAAGGTGAGGGCTTCTTGTCAGTCTTATTGCTCCTCCCCTTTCACTTGCCCTAATAACAGCTGCGTCTTATTGAGCACATTCTGTGTTAAATGCTTTATGTTCATAATCTCATTTCATCCACACCATATCCCATTTTGCTAGTGAAGGAACCGGGGCCTAACTAGGTTTAATGCCTCACATAAGGTCTCGCTACTAAGTGACAGAGCCGGCTTTTCCACCTAAGTCTCTACAAAATTTATTCTTAGACACTAAGATACTCTTGGATTGCAAGGGACATATCTAACTCAAGCTGCTTAAAGGATAAAACAAAGGGGACTTCCAGGACTGTTGCTCAGCACCGTCCATCCCTGCCTCCCTCTGCATGTCAGCTTTTGTTCCCGTGGTGAGGACATGGCAGCTCCTGCCTGGCTCACATCCCCCAGAGAAGCAGGAAGCTTCCTCTCTGGCTCCAACACAGAAAACCCTGGTGGGGCATAAGTTACTGTGATTGGCTCAGTCTGGGCTCTGTGCCCACCTCCGTGGCCAGAGGGATGGAGACATTTACCAAAAGAAGGAGGAGAAGGGTGCAGAGCTGACAAAAACTACACTCCAGCTTCACAGAATAAAGATTGGATGCATGTGGAAAACCAAGTTCTGGATTTGTTACTCAAATCGAAGGCAAGCTGCCATACTTGAAAGCAATTGGAAAAATCAAATCTGTCGATTAGAATACAGTGAGCCTTGTAAGTTTTTCATTACTGAAAGGATTCAAAGAAATGTTTGTAAAGTATTAGTATAGTACCTACCACATGCTCCATAAATGGTAGCTCTTACGATTCACAATTGGTCTCAATTGCAATCTTCCTTGTGCTTTTCCTCCCCTGCCAGCTTCACTCGTGGCCTCATACTATATCAGCCACATTGCATTTTCCCAAATGTGCTATGCACCCTTATTCTTCCATACTCTTACAGATGCTATTCTTATGCTTGACCCATCTTTTCCTTCCTTATCCATCTGTTAAACTCCTACCCATTCCTCAAGGGTCCATCACTAGTAGCTCATCTACTGAGAAATTTTCTAAGAGATTGACTGTATGACCCGAGTTCTTTGAGACTGTGAGTAAGGAAACAAGGGATGTAATATTTAGGTTTTCAAACAACCTTGACAAGGTTTTCCACCACTGGTTACTAAAGAAAATGGGAAAATGTTCTGTCAGGAATCTAGATAATTGAAGTAAATGGGTAATGATCTATATGGAAAAGTATTAACGATGTGGTCTTCTAAGAATCAGTACTGAGACAAGTCATGATATACTGGTCTATCTGTTAAAAATTATAAATCACCTGCTGAAGCATGTGGTGAAATCTCCAGATATGCTCTTTATGGTAGTAAAATGCCAAGGTGATGGAGATCAATCTTGGGAAATTTTTATTATGAATAAAGAAGAAAAATGATTAATGATCTTCTGTTAAGGGTCACTGTAGGAAAACAAACAACTCAGTCTTTATGATGATATAGCGAATAGTGTGTATTATAAGGAAGGAACCTGGGAGTCACATCAGTCATTCCTCATCCAGTACATTGGTGTGTTTAAAGGAGCCAGTGGCACGCTGAGTATTGTAAGGAAGAGGATTCAAAGCAAAACTGTAAAGAGGAGGGTTCCTTTGAACCTGTACTTGGACTATGCAGTCTAAAAGTGGTCAGCATCGATACAATCTGAAGCCTTTGCTTGCCAAATATTAGATATAAGAGGTAAAATATACAATTTAAAATAGAAAAAAGATTGCAGAGCTGGAAGCAAACTAACATAGGTGTACAAAAGTTGAAATATATTTTAAATTTGGGGGAAAATACATATATGCACAGAAAAAAAAGGATGAAAGGAAATAACACCCAAAATGTAAAATTGGGTATTATCTCTGAGTAGTGGGATTATGGGTGAATGTCATTTCCTTCATAAATGATATCTTCAAAAGATTGTTTTACAATGAATATTTATAACTAAAACAATTTAAGAGGAAATTTTAGGTAAACTTATAATAAGCCATATTAAATTTTTAGAGGACAGCAGAATGCTTTTTATTAGCTAACCTCAGGAAAGCTAACTAAAAATCCATAATGCCCTTGGTTGCATATAAGAAACTTCATAATGCAATAGTCATCTCAATTCTTATGTTTTTATTTAGTTGCGCAAGGATTAAAATTTGAAACTTTAGGTGAGTTCTCTGGAGATAGAAAAGTCAAAAGATGACATAATGCAATCTTGAATATTCATGGAGCAGATAATCTATTCCTGTCCTTTGTTCTTTATTCCTGTTTTTCATTTTTAGTAATTCCCTAACATTTGAGAAAATAAGGCAATAGTGTTAATAAGCCACCGGATGGAGATGTTGAGCTGTCCTTGTTAATGTAACAAATCAAATTAGGGGTTCCAAACTTTAGTGAGTATGAGAATCACCTGGAGAACTTATTTATGATGCAGGTTTTCCAGTCCCCACCTTCAGAGTTAATTTGGTAAGCCTGCTGCTGAGAGTCAAGTGAGATGGGGACGAGAGAATGTCCATTTGACTTAGCAACACGGAGGTCACTGGTGACTTTAGAGGGAGAACGACTTTGCAGTAGTGTTAAACCCTATAAAGAGTTAAAACCTTTATAGAAACTATAGGGGGATGTTGGGGGGGTCTGAGCAGGGGAAGGCACGGCAGAGGGGTCTCCCACTGCTTTCCCTGGGAATATTTTTTATGTCTTCAGGGTAAAGGTAAATTTCTTTAAAAAGACACAGGAAAGCAGTCATAAAGATTAATACCCAGCATATATAAAGACCTAGAAATCAATAGGAAACATATAACACCCAACCGAAAAATGGGCAAAAAACTGAAATAGGTATTTTAATGAAAAGGAAATGCAAATGGCCAAACAAGCATTAAAAGAGCTTAATCTTGTGAGTGACTGGAAGAATATAGAAGACCCCAAACAAATATCATTCTACACCCACTAGAATCGCAAAGTTAAGAAATCTGACTATACCAAGTGATGATGAATATATATAACAAAGGGAACTCATTCTGTTGGTGGAAATATAAATCGCAAAACAATTATTTGGTGTCATTGAAAATCAGCTAGCCTGTATGACCTGGCAACATCACTCCTATATACTGTGCTCAGTCAAAACTTTAGCACATGCAAGAGATTAGAATATTCGTAATAAATAGTATTGTTTATATAGCTCCTAGTCTGGAAATAACCCAGATATCCATGACAAGAAAATCAATGAATAAATCGTTGAATAGTGCCACATGGAATATTACACAGCAGTGAAAACAAAAGAACTATGCTACATGTAATAATATAGATTCAGTGGCATGACGCTGAGTCAAAAAGTGGGTGGCAGAATACTACATAGACTATGGTACAATTTTTTTTGTAATGTCAAACACAAAACTAAGCCGTGTTGTTTAGGATACAATACATGGGGTAATGAAACTTAGAAAATGGGAGGGGGTGAATGATTTACACAAATTCAAGGTCATTTTTATACCTCTGAATGGGGAAAAGCGAGGGCGGGGGTGTGAGGGTGGAGAGAGGGGGATGGGATGGTAAGGACTGGCTCAAGAAATTCAGCTAATATTCGTAAAGCTCTACTTCACAATTAGGTGGTGTGTTCACCGTGTTTCATAATTTACATATTCTTTTGCAATTTTCACGATTATAAAAATTTTAAAACTTAAAACCTGAAAAACGCTGGGCGTCCAGTCTACTAGCAACTGGCCTCACCTGGCTAAAAATACCCTCCGCTAGCAATTTGCCACGCCATCGCTCGGGTGGGGCTGGAGCCTTGCCACGCGGCGCACGCATGCGTGAGGCGTCCAGCCAATCAGCTACGAGTCTGGCTGAGGCGAGGCTGGCTTATTTCCCGCGCGAATCCCGTTTCCTCAGTAGCATTGCGGCAGCGAAGTGGATAGCTCAGGTGAGGAGTGTGGGTGAGGGAGGCTGGAGTTGTGCAGGCCCCCTGTCGGGAGACCGGTTACTGTGGTCCTCGACCACTGGGGTTTTTTTCAGGAGTGAGCAGGGGAGAAGTTTATCCAGCGCTGGTGTCCGGGCCAACGGCTGCTATTGACTAGTGAGGTAAATCTTCCCTGTTGGCATTACCTGGGGCCTCTGACAGGAAGACGGAGGCGGCGAACCTCACTGAGGGCAGGGCCTTGCGCAGGCGAGGAGCCGGAGGAAAGCAGGTGGGCTGAGCTGGGTCCGGCGCCCTCGGAAGGTTTATAGCAGGGACGGCGGCGGGCTGGGGCTGGGGCTGGGGCCGGGGCCGGGGCCGGGGCCTGCCTCTGAGCGTCTCTCCCTCCTGCCTGCCCCAAACCGGTCAGAAAAGAGTGAAATTAGTTGAAGCCTCCTTGGCAATTTTTCCCTGCTGTGTGTGTTGAGAAATCTTATTGGACGTTAATTTTCCGAGACTCACATTGCAGAACGTTTTTATTTTATATGTATATAGCTGTGAACTTTTTTTTTTTGGCGTGCTCATGATTTATCTTGGCAGCAACCACGATTTTACTTTGTGACCGAGGTGCCAACTAGATTTGCCTAAATTTAAGCCAGAATCTGGCAAAGGGGACCCGAAAATTCGAATCTCCCAGTCCTCAGGTGCGAACTCTCCCATCACAGCACACTTGGAGTGGGGGTCGATGCTGTCATTAATCTTTTTTTTTTTTTTAGTTGACAGTGTCATTATACTCGTTGCTAACTTTTGCTCCAATAAAATAAATGAGGAAACTGCTAAAATTTTATTCAACTAAGATAATCCTTATTTGATATTTTCTTGGATATTTAAAATTTTACCAATTAATTTAAATGATGCCTTTGGATTCAGAAGGTTTGAGAGGTTTGTTTTTTAAAATCAGGAAACATCTAACTATGGTACCCTCTGGAAGAAAGCATTTTGGGAAATCTGGGAAGTCATCAACAGAGGATCAGATTCTAAAAGGCTATGACTTTGAGAAAGAAGACAAAAAAGATCTGAGTGGTTCAGAGGAAGATGTTACAAAAGGTACGGTATATCTAGTTCTGGGCAGTGATGGTGTCCTTCAGTTCTTTGCTTTGAACCCACTACATTTAAAACAGCAATAAAACTTGGCAAAGTGTTTTCATGCACAGTCATCCCTCGGTATCCTTGGATTCAGAACTGGTGGGTGTGTACAACCAGGTGTACTTTGTTTTTCATTTGATCTTCATACCCTAGTATCAGAGTTATAGAGGCTTATATAGCATTCTTGCTTTTACAGTCATTATATCCAAAATGTCTGATAAATAGTACGTGGCTCACTATGACATTCACTTAGCAAGACTTGAAAAATTGTTCCTATAAAATAGTCCTGAATCCTGATTTAATTTCATCTAACCTGCAGGGAGAGTATGCATTTACATGTCTCCTTTAAAAATTTATGTTGGCAGAAAGCCTAAATGACCCCCAAATGAAGACATTGCTTCATTAAAATTTACCAAAATAGCATACTTAATTTCAAAAGAGCTTTTCTGTTTTTATTGTCAATACAGCAAAGATTCCAGTAACTGATAAACATGGGAAGAAGAGGCCTTCTGCAGGAACACTTGAAGATGTTGGGTAACTAGCTCAAAATAATTTTTGCCTGTTAAAGTACTTCAAGTTTCCTTTGTTGTTTAACAACTATTTATATATGTAAAATACTTGGCAGGTGATATTTCTTCCAAAGCAAGCATGATATTTTATGGATTAACAGTTTTAAAATGTACTTTCTTTATAGGGGCGAAGTACAGAATATGCTGGAAAGATTTGGAGGTATGTTTTAGGAGATATTTGTATTTAAAGAAAATTGTTTTAAACCATATAACTTTTATAATAGGAAATGTTAATCAGTGGACTATAAGACTGTTACTTAATGTCTTATTCTCATATATAGGATTTTGCGTAAGTATTTGTTATTTAGTTTCATAAACTTCCAAACTTACGTTTTCCATGATGTTAAAAGTGTGAATGGTGCTTTTATGTGTGTAAACTTGAACAGATTATGGACATTTAGAAGAAAAATGGGTGGGAAGTCTTTACCTTTCTTTGTATTCACAGGCTAAGTGATACACACACACACACATACATACATACATGTCTGTATATATCAGTTTTGTATTTCTCAAATTCGTTATTTATATGACTTCTGTGTTCTTTGGGAGGACAGTGTAAATTGAAGTCTTTAAAATAACTATCGTTATTTTTACATTAATAAACTATGTAGTTGAAAACCAAAGACAACTTTGCTAGCTGGTGAAAGATTTATAATCGGGTCTAAAAATTCTCAAGTTTTAAATAGTATGTTAAATATCAGTTACCTGAGCTTTGTTAGGGAATAGTACTCTTGCTAACAGCAACCTCAACCTCCTGGGCTCAAGCGATCCTGCCTCAGCCTCCCAATTAGCTGGGAGTAATGCACCACACCTGGCTAATTTTTTCTATTTTTAGTAGAGATGGGATCTTGCTCTTGTTCAGGCTGGTCTCAAACTCCTGACCTCAAGCAATTCCTCCCGCCTCAGCCTCCCAGAGTGCTAGGATTACAGGTGTGAGCCACCATGCCCATCCAGGGACAGTACTCTTAAAAAGAGTAAATATATGGCTCCTCCATATGGATTATTTATACAATGAAGTCTTTTTTGAAAGCTTTGCTCTATCTCATGGTGACAAATTGTTTTATAATCTGTTTTATAAGTTTGTTATTATTGATGATGTTGAAAGTATAAAATATATAATAGTGCAGCTCCATCATGATTATTGAAAGATAACTATGGTAGATCCATAACATAAAGGTATATATTTAGCAAAGCAGTATTTGAAGTATTAAAAATTTTATGGACTGGCACTCCCTTCCCTTTCTTTGGGATGCTACACCATCTCCCTGCTCTCTTCCCCTCCTTCTTTCTTTTTTTTTTTTTTTTTTGCTCTCAAGAAGATAAAATAAACTTTTTACTTTTATATCATTAAAAAAATTTTATAAAATGCAGTATTTATTGGCAAAAATATTCAGAAAAAGATTCATAGAAGTATTAAAAGTGGTATTGAATTTATATAGATATTTGCTTAAACTAAGATTTTTTTCTGTCCTTGGTCTTTGTCTCTTTTAGTAAAAAATGTCTTTAAAAGTATCATTGACTATAATTTTTTAAAAATTTTCTTATTCTTTAACTATTTTTATCCATTTTGGATTGTTTTTTAGTATTTTTATGTTTTATATAATTATAAAAAATAATTCATCTAAATGTGTCCTTTCAATTGGGGATTATTTTATACATTGAGAAAAATTTAGCCATTATTAGTGTTTTCATGAGGAAATTAAGTCAGCCCTGGACCCTTTGTTTTGCTTCTTAGCTCTTTTTCACCATCCCTAAATTAAAAAAAATATCTCCAGTTAGAAAAATCAGAATTGGGATACTAATGACTGAAAGTTGTCTCAGACAAAAAGCAAATATTCTGCTTTCTGAAATTATCCTATTTCTAAATTTAATTTTAAATGTCTTTTCGATAGTGTTGAACCAACTTTATTCATATTTACTTGAACATGTAAGAACAAAATAATTCAACATTAGATTTTAATGTTTATTTTCAATCTAGCTGACATTAACAAGGCTCTTCTTGCTAAGAGAAAAAGACTAGAAATGTATACCAAAGCTTCTCTCAAAACTAGCAACCAGAAAATTGAACATGTTTGGAAAACACAACAAGAACAAAGGTAAGGTTGTTGGTTTAGAGCCACACATTTGTGTCATTTCTTAGTATTTACTGGTACAAATTACTTATGAAAACTACCATCACCTTCTATTTATTGGGGTCCCTAGTAATGATATATTTGGCTGGATTATTCGAAGGTTTTTTTTTTTTTTTGGTCTTTATTAAGAGACAAGATCTTGCTCTGTCACCCAGGCTGCAGTGAAGTGACCTGATCACTGTAACCTCGAATTCCTAGGCAGTAGTGATCCTTTCTGTCTCAGCCATCCAAGTTGCTGGTACGACAGGTGTACACCACCACACCCAGCTAATTTTTTTTTTTAAATTTTTGTAGAGACGGGGTCTTGCAGTGTTGGCCGGGCTGGTCTCAAACTTCTGGCCTCAAGTAATCCTCTTGCCTCAGCCTCCCAAAGTGCTGGGATTACAGGTGTGAGCCACTGTGCCTGGCCCTTAGATAACAATTGAGGTTTTTAATTATAAAAGTAATTTATGTTTATTATTGAGATACAATAGTTGAATAAAAGGTAAATGTCATGGAAATCATTAGTCTTCTGATAGTTAACTATGTTCAACAATGTAGAGAAGGGCCAATCTTAGATTGTAAATAATTTGTACATTTTAGCTGACTTAACTATTCTTTTGTCCAAAATCTTCGTTGCTCCAAAATGAGGGAAAAAAATTGAAATATTTCTATTTGGAAATCTTATAAATGTAATAACCTCATTTAATCAATTTGTATCAGAACCTATATTCAGTAGGAAAAAATGAAAAACTACTTGGAGATAAAATGAGTTTTTCTAGGAAATTTATATGTACAGTTTTCAAGAACTAAAGCATGTGAGGGTTTTTCTATTAGCTTATTTGGAATCGGCATACTTCTGGAATCAGCATAAATCATTTTATTTTTTGGGTTCCCATCAGAAGGTTTAAGCTGCTATTATTTCCCTTTATAAAAAATTTGATTACTAGAAGAAAGCATTCCTTTTTTATAGTAAAATATGTCAACTCAATTTAGTTTTAAATTTTTTTCATATTGGTATAAAATATGACAGTAATTCATTATTATGTTTTATAGGCAGAAGCTTAAACAAGAATATTCTCAGCAGTTTATGACTTTGTTTCAGCAGTGGGATGTAGATGTGCACAAAGCTGAGGAACAAGAAGAAAAACTAATTGTTGGTATCATGATTAAGTTTATAATTAATCTATTATAACCAAGTCTCAAGTAGGAATGGAGAACCTAGCCTTTTATTAGACCCATGGCACTGAGGCAGGTTCCATTAACCATTGCTGGCTATGTGTTTTAGTCCTGCTGAACTGTAACCCACAGAAGTATAGGCACATACCATATTCATACAAGCCATTAGTCTTTGCTTCTTATATTGGTTGGGATTCTTGTACTTCCAAGTGACAGAAGAGAAGTTTGTCAAAGTACACAAGGATTATTGGTGTATATAAAATAAATTGGAGGTAGTTTAGCTTTAGGCACAGCTGTATGAAAAGAGGGAAGGATTGCTCACATAGTATCATCTCGGTTCTGCTGACAATTCTTAGTAAACTCTCTCAATGTAGTAAGCAAGATAGTTCTTGCAATCCTAGATTTACTACAAGTTTTAGTAACCCCAGCGGACTGAGACAATCTCAGTAGCACTGGCAGAACATTTCTCTGGAGGAATATCAC
>RJWJ010007524.1:0-57195 GCA_004363605.1 Indri indri | reverse complement strand
AGACAGAGTCTCACTCTCTTGCCTGGGGCGAGTGCCGTGGCATCAGCTTAGCTCACAGCAACCTCAAACTCCTGGGCTCGAGCAATCCTACTGTCTCAGCCTCCCGAGTAGCTGGGACTACAGGCATGCGCCACCATGCCCGGCTAATTTTTTCTATATATATTTTTAGCTGTCCAATTAATTTCTTTCTATTTTTGGTGGAGATGGGGTCTCGCTCTTGCTCAGGCTGGTCTCGAACTCCTGAGCTCAGGACGATCCGCCCGCCTCGGCCTCCCAGAGTGCTAGGATTACAGGCGTGAGCGACAGCGCCCGGCCGAGGTCACAGTCTTGAAATACAAATTCCATCTCAAAAATATGAAAGGAAAATGAAGCTGTCCAGAGTGCTGAAAACCCTAAGGGTGACTAGAACTCTGTGCTGTATAGCCTGGGGGATAGCGCCTTGTAGACTCTTTGGCACACAAGTTTCCGCCTCACTCCCCAGGATTAGCCTCATTGGAGCCTAATTTAGATGTAAACCAGAAGGTGGTGGCTAGCAAAATGGCCTCCTTGCTAATCTCCTACCCCCATGTCAAAAATTCTCATGAGCCAGGTAGCAAATGTGGAATAACATCTTCAGGGTGAATGCACCTTGCATATTTTTAATTTACTTGTCAAACTGGAAGAACCCCTTTCCTTATCCCAATCCTTTTCTATTAATGAAAAAATTAATTTATCCAAGTAGTTAGTATTTTGTCTCTGGAGGAGATGTTAGGAGCTGGATGCGTACATAATATATATAAGTCATTGTCAAACAAATATATTTATTGGGCAGCTACTCTCTGCTTGAATGGTGCCAGAGATAGAAGGATGAGAGATGGATAAACTATGCTTGTCCTCAAAGAGAAAATAAACTTGTTGGAGATTTGCTTACAAGTATTTATTGAATACATTTAAGTGTCTAGCACCAAGCAAATGATAAAGAAATATTTCTTTACTTTTATTCATCGCATGGTGGGATAAGTATAGAGAAGGGGTATTTAATCCAACCTGGGGAGGAGGGAGGTGAGGTGGGTGGGAAGTAGAGGAAAGGCGAGAGTGCCTAAGGGAAGTGCTGATTGAATAGTCTTAAAGGATGGGTGGAAGTAGGTTGGCTAAGAAAGGAAGATGGTGAGGCAGACCTTCAGAGACCTGGCACTGAGAAGGACAGCAGAATATACCTTTCAGGATAACAGTTCAGCAGTGAACGCAGAGTTGTTAGTGTGGCAAAAAACATCATTTCTTTCATCCAGAAAGTAGGGCATAAGAAATACGTTCTTGGCTGTTGGGGGCCAACAGAGGAAGAAAGCAATGCTTTCTAGAATACAAGACACCTGGGATATTCATAAATGCCACTTGATAAATAGGTCCCAAGGTCAAATTAATTCAGAAAATGCAAGTGTCCACTATAAATCTTAAGAGGGCATAAAGTTCACAGTTTTTCAGTTTGAGTAGCTTTTCACGTGAGCATCTTGAGAAATTAGTGCTCAGAAATGCTGTGTCGGCATTTCTGCAGCATGGATGGTACCTGTTAGTCTAACAGGTTTGATTCTTCTTGAAGATATGCTGACTCTCCCGCAAGATCAACACAAGCTAGAGGCAGCCTGGAAAGAGGCAATTGTGATGTGTTAATGATGGGAAGATGCGAAAAAATGGAAAGTGACAGAAGTTGTACAGCTGACCTTTGACTTACTCCACTGCTCATGTGTTCTGTGCTGGGTATCGTAAGCCCGACGGCTCTCCAAAAGTGCCAGCTTCGCGCTATAACTGAAAAGCATTTGCTCCTTTCTTCTCTCACTTCTTTGCATTCTTCTAAGCTCTTCAGGCAGTACAGTGACTTGCATGGATATTAAAGTTAATAGAGATTTTTATAGCTGGAATATTGGTTGGGAGAAAGTAGGAATTCATGTTAGGGAGAGGAGAGGTTAGTTGGAAAATAATTTGGTCTATTTTGGTCCCTTGACACTTGAGAGAACTGTGCCTTCTAATAATTTTGGCTTTCAGAGTCAAAAGATTGCAGCTAAATTTCTAAAATGAAAGCTTAAGCATCATCTCTAATCTACATTGGAAATGTCAGTGTTATGGGTGAGGGCTGATCATTCAGAGAGGATCTGACCAACTCTTAGTCATCAAAGGGGAAAAAAAGGAATAGATTTCTCCTGATTCCATGGAGCCTCTGCCTTTGGGTCACTAAACAAGGTGATTATTGTCCCAGTTACTCTCCCGATGTCAGTATATACCTCCCAAGTATTAATTTCATTAAGCTATTTAATTTGTATTCTTATAATACTCATAGATGTTTAAAATCCTATATGTAAAAAGATCTTTACAAATCAGGTAGGACAGTGCAATTAGTTTGACTGTGTTCTTGCATTGTCTGTAGAAGTAGCCTGTAAGGTACCTCTACAAGGATGAATAAGACTTGGACCTGAGAAGAGAGGAAGAAACCATGTGAGCAGAGATGGAGGTTGGCCTGTGGCACGTGTTGAGGAGAGTTGTCCTTGTGTTTATCTTTCCCTCTTAGCAGAATTGACCATGGCCTCTGTGACTTGTGGGAGATGAGGTTAGGACTGGGCAGGGGTGATGGGGTGAGAGTGTTCAGACAGGGAAATGTATAGAGAACAAAGCTTTGTACTAAGCTTTGTTTTACCTCTTTCACCCCCATTTGGCTAGGTGCCTGCTATGTTAGCTTATATTCTATCATCATTTTTTTTCATCCATATAGAAAGCTATCATAGAAATTCCTTAATTTTTTTTTTCTTTTAAGAGACAGGGTCTCACTATGTTGCCCAGGCTAGACTCAATCCCTTGGGCTTGAACGATCCTACTGCTTCAGCCTCCCAAAGTGCTGGGATTACAGGTGTGAGCCACCACAGCCGGCCCAGAAATTGCTTAACTTTTGAAAGGTTATGAGGTCTCTAAAATCAAATCCGTTTGAACATTGGAACCTTCAGCTACCCTGCTGTCCTCCTTCTCCCCTGAATCCTTCACGTGCATTGAATTATCCTTAGGAAGTGAAGAAGCATTTTCCTGGAATCATTAGTAAAGATTAATTAGATTTCTGCTCAGCTGCTTAAACATGTGTATTGTGACACACAAAAAATTAGACTACTTAACATTCGTGGTGTGAAGGAAGACAAATGTCTTGCATTATTTTTAATTAACTCTGGTATTGAAGCATTGCAGTTTTTGAGTCTCTCCTGTGTGAGGTAAAAAAAAACTGAGACATTCATTAGTTTTATAAGTATCATTTAAAGGAGAAGAAAGTAGAGATCTCTGTTCACTTGAGTGAGTAATAATTCACACTTTTATTTCTGACTTCCAATTTGAAGGGCTGGGGGAATGATGTCTTTATTTTGGACGTGTATCTCTGAAAATAGGTACAAAAGCAAGTCCCAGAATGATATTTTCTTCTCCCTTCCTCCAGAATGGGTTAATGACTTGCCATTCAGGTTTTCTCCTTTACATTTTTTCCCTCTTTTTGCAAATGATGTCACAAAGTTTTGGTAACACCCTCTTTGATAATCAGAGCTGTTTAGAACTAACTTCAGCATACCCACTCCTGAGCTGCAGGGGTCACGTCTCCCTGCACAGGGACCAGCCTCTATGGCAGATCCTCCGAGCTGCAGTGTGCTCCAGGCTTCTGTCCTCTCAGACAGTCCCCAGGCATAGGGGACAGAGATCTCATCTGGCGTGGGACTCTTGAACTCTTCCCAGAGTCAGACTGCTTGGTGAAGCCACTGAAGAGTTCCGAAAGTTTCCTTGATTGAAAATTCCATGGCATGAAATTCTGTACATCCTCTAAGGTTGAGGTACGACTTTTTTGGCATAGACTTTCTCTTAAATATGTTTAGCGCAATGCCTCACACATAATAGTGCTCAATAAATGGTATTTTTTTTCTTTTCCCAGTAAAGGAGTTGTAGAAAAAAAGAACTACAGTGAAATTTTAGAAGACAAAAAGACTACTCTATACAACGAAGGTTAAATCAGAAATGTTTTGTGGATGAGGCTGATTTGAGCCAAGAACTCATCCATTCAACAGATGGATAGCCTACCCATTGTATGTCAAGTACCGCTATGGGATGAGAATATAATGGTGACCACAAACACACACAAAGGTTTACAATCTGGTGAGGCTAACAACCATTCATCAAAGAATCATATAAATATAGACTTACATGGGAACAACCTAAATGTCCAAAAGGAAAATGGTGAAATAAATGATATGTTCATTTTGTAGCTATTGAAATTATTTCAAAGAATTGTTAAATGATTACAAAACAATTACAATGACACTGAGTATTTAAAAAGTGAAATATAGAAGTGTAGAGTATAATTCCTACTTTACAAAAATAAATGTATGTTTATGCATCAGAAAGGTGATTATACACTACATTTGTAACAGAGGTAAAGGCCTGAGAAAGGTCAAAATATTTTATGAGTTGTCTCTTTAAAATCCTTCACCCTTTTTGAAGCATTAAAACCTGCATTTCTGCCCAAGGCCAGTAATCAGAAGGGGAGAGGAGTGTTCTTTGTTATCTTAAACCAGAATTATTTGGACAGCAGTCAGGAGGTCAGCTTCACTGGAGATGCTGTAGTTAAACAGCAATATCCTGAAGCTGAAACCCCTCTTTAAAAGCTCTGTATTTCTGCATAAAGGGGGGATGATGGTTCTTTAAGGTAAGAGTCCACCATCCTCCTCATTTGCTGGCAAATTAATAAACTTCTCTTTCCTTTTCCTCAAACTATTTGTCTTCATTCTTCACTCAGCCTTGGGGACAAGTATGAACTTTCAGTAACACATTAAACAGTGGTTAATGCTGGTGATAAGATTATGAAGCATAGAGCCTGTTCTCTTAAGAGTGATGTTTTTTGCTGGGAGACAAGTAGATTTGTTTTTCCACTGTTTGAATTTACAAGTAGATCTTCTGTATGCTTTAAATGAGGAACTAAAGTTTTAACATCTCTTCTTTTTCCTTCTTTCTACTGTTCCATTTTGGTTTGGATGGGGTAAGGAGTCAGGGAATGTCCCTGAGAACTCTTATTGTTAAGTGAACCATGTATGGTCCTGGAGAAGGTCTCACAGTGGGACTCCCGGAGACATGAGCTGTGGGCACTAATTACCTTTAAGAGCCTAAGCAGGATTAATCTTTCTCTGCTGTTAGCTTTATTTTTTGCCTGCCATTTTTGGAGATAAAAACTTGTGTCCAAAGGGAGATTTCCAGAAATGCTACCAGGGATGATGATGTGATTTCTGAGTGAATATCCCTGATTAAACTCCTTTGTCATTAATCAAAATCTGGATTAATCCCCCCATTTCACAATGATAGCTCCCATCTTCTATAATCCCTTCCCAAAAGGATTGGCTTGTTTGAAAGCTTTTCCCTTAGAAGCCACTGATGTGTTATTACTTTTATCAGCTAAAAATCAATAAACTATGTTTCCAGAGTTTGTTTGTTTTTGACCAGCTGGAGGTTTTTGAGCTGAAAGCTCACTTTATTATAGAAGTGCTGATGATATATCCATATGTATAGAATAAGACATATAAGAAAATTCTGTAACTCTTTCCTCTGATCTATAACATTTTGCCCCTCAAGAAATTTTTTTTCTATATGTCCTATGATTATTTGAAAGACCCACTAAGTCATTTAAAGTGAGGTAGATCTAATGGACTGAGAATAATGTTGCATACAAACAGTCTTTTATGTGACCTTGGATTTACCCCACCACACACAATAGAAATACCAAGGGTTGGTCTTATGAAGATAAGGTTATTTTTTGCATTACTATTTGAGAGATGCTGATAAGACTTGCTACTGCTTTCCTTATGCTCAAAAATACACTTAGGACTTAACGCTTTTAAGTCTTGAAGCCTTTTCATCATGAGTTTCTGTTGAGATATGAATATCTAGGATGGAAAGCAGTGATCGTCCAGAATCTTACCAGGATTTCCTGCCAGCCAACTGACAGGGCAGAGTAGAATGACCCAGTGGGGGAGGGCTCACGACAGCTGAGCCTTAGGGAAGAGCTGGAAGGAAGCTGGCTTCGCCAAGGACTTTCCACAGCTGACCCTGGTTCTGCCATGACAGCAGCGCTATTGTACAGGGCTGTAAAGTTATTCAGAAAGAGCAAGGATAATGCATACGTTTTGCCTGTTTCAAACTGGGTGACAATTTATTTCTGGGATTTGTTTTATTTTTTTCTCTTTGCCAATGAATTTATAATCTAGCCCACCTTTCTCTTCCCTTAACTGCCAATCACTGCTCTTTTTAGGGATAATTGCAGGGAAGAGATGTTGCTGGGCTTCTCCGTAGAGACACAGCATAGCAGTTCCTTTTGGCCATCTCATCCCCTTGTAAGATGGCAGCTCTAGAGTATGTTTTTAAAATCTGTTTTCTTTTCCTCATTCACAAGGAAGAGAAATTGCTGATAAGCTAGATGCCAAAGCACTTGAAGTAAATCTATTTCCAGCTTAAATATCGCAGCTAAGGAAATTGCCAGAGTGATGCATTGTTAACTTTTTGGTGCCTGATGCTAAGTACGCTTAACAGGTGTGCCGAGTACTGCACCTCCCCTGCCATCCAGCAGGGGGGCGGGGGGCGGGCCCTGGCATGGCTCCAACTGCTCAGGCTGCTGACCATGCGGGGGCTGGTTTCAGCTGTGTTCAGGACTAAAAAGGACTCTACTCAATTGCTGAAGAGCAGGAGCACAACAGGGAGTTCATCATATGGTGAGGCACTCTTCCTACAACTCAAGCAACAGGCCCCTGAAACACTATTTTGCATAAATTTTCAGGCTAGCCATGAAAAAACAAATTGTCCGCTTGTCTAGAAAGGGTGCCATTTTTATGCTTTGTGTTAAAAATGTTTAAATGGTTACTTTTCTTAGTTATTAAGCACTATGAGCTAGGATAAAGACAAATGAACAAATATTTGCAATGTATGCGAAGGATAAATCAGTAAGAAAACAATCAATACCCTAGTAGTCAGTTTACAAAAAGAAGTACAAAAGTCAAATGAAAATATAAAAATATTCTAAACATCATTAATATTAAAAAAAAAAATGAATTAGAAGGCCATTATGCTGAGGTGGCTGCAGCACCCTAGGTTGCTACATAAGCAAACCGAAACCCAACTCAGTGTAAACCCGACTCTAGGACAATCGAAAACCACCAACTAACCATTAACTAGGGACTTTCCCAAATAAAGGTACTGCTCCACTTTCATCAACTGGATATTTTCTTTGCCATGCTTCCACATTCACCCTAGAAAAGTCTTCGCTGTCCCCACCCTTTCAGGGCTCTGTCCTGCTTGCAGTGTTATGCTGCCTTATTCATGAATTGCTGTTCGCTCGAATAAGCTCTAATAATTTAATATGCCTCAGTTTGTCTTTTAACACTACTAATGAAAGAAATGAATATAAAAGCATAAGTTTTTAAGCATTAGATTGACAAAGATTGAAAAAAAAAGCAAAACAAACTCTCAATACCCAGTATCAGTGAGGAACCAGTACAAGAAGTATGAGATTTTTGTAAAGCTGTTTGGCAATGTATTATGACCAGTGATGCTTTTGGATATTTTTGACCTAATTTCATACCTCCTAACTCATCCTAATATAAATAGACAAAGGAGAGTGGTCCAAGATGGCTAAGGACAGTATGATTTCCGTGTGCCCATCAACGGGGAGCTTACTCTGCCTCCGTTCCTTTTGATGTGTAACTCACTGGATTCATGGCTTATGCTTAGCCCCAGAGGAAGTCAAGTTACTATGCTGGTAACTGAAATGATATTTCTTTTGTTCTGGATAGAATGATCACACAGATTCTAAAGTAGGGGCCCCCACATTTTGTGAAAAGGAGCCATTGTTCATTTCCTGCAATTAAATCATTAACATCTTACACGTAGCAGTCACGATAATGGTCTACGGATGAAGTCTCACCCAGGTGGCTGCTCTCCCCCAGGGCTCAAAGTGGCCACATGTCCTTATCTGGGACAGGCTGGATTTCTCCCACCCTGACTAGTACCAGCAGAGACTAGAGGTTGGACAGGGTTTAGGGTTGTGGAGGAAACAGCCAGTCAGTTCTCTGCCATCTTTGTCAGAGCTTCCCCTCCCTTTAGAAACACATGACTGGAGCATATTGGCCATATGAGAGACCCAGAGTGTGCCCTCATAGCAACAGTGCTTTGATCTATAATGAGTAATGGTGTCTCCACATGCAAATGTCATTCAGTGATCAGAGTAGAGAATGTGGGGATCACATAGTAGTTGTGATTTTTTTTCAAGAGGCAATATTTAGAATTAGAAACCTACTTCCATACCCTTTGCATTAATTTACATACCCACCTCAAATAACTCATTCAAAGTGCTTTTCTTTGAATTCAGCTAATTAGTGTAGCTAACCACTGTCATAACCCGGTATTAAGGGCATTACACATATGAAATACTAAGTAGATTTATGAAAACATAATCATGATGATGGTGAGTCAGCTTAGGCCAAATGCAGGTGGCAATAGCTGTCCCTTAGCTCTGATTCCTCATGCTGGAGTGATAGTCTCAATTAACAAATTCTCCACAATCGTGCCTATGGGATAGTCAGGTGAGTTAAAAACAAGGAAGGAAGATAAACTAATATTCATTTACTGCCTTTCATTTAATAGGCACTGTGCTAATGGTGCCACAGGAATCATTTCACATTTGTTTTAATATTTAATAAGAAATCTACATAATTAGTGAAGTTAGGTGATGAGGAGAAACACATAGAAAAAGGTCATGTTGTAGTTGACATTAAGAGAGTCGCTTCAGGTTTGCGGTGTACAACCTGCATAATTGCATGCTAGCTTTTACCCACTTCCAGAGGGAAATTTTACCCCCTTCAGAGGTCAAGCAGTGGATAGGAGGAATCTATTCTTAAGCAACAAAAGAATCCTTGAAATTCATGACATTCTTTTCAAGTCACTTTAAAATACTGATCTTAACAGATCTTAAAATAAACGTATAGCTTTTATTTTTGTTGCCATTAAGTCAGATATCCATTTATACTAGATTCCAGTATAGGCCAGTGTTAATAAGTACCCCATTCCCCCAAATTGTAGGAGAACAAATTGAGAAGAGGAAAGTGTCTTAATTTTAGCAAGTACGCTGGTCTCCCTGGGCTGCCACATCAAACTATGACAGGCTGGGTGGCTTAAACAGCAGAAATTTATTTCTCATAGTTCAGTTCTGGAGATTGAAAGTTCCAGATCAAAGTCCCACAGAGTAGGTTCCTTGTGAGCAGATGGCTGCTTTCTAAGTCCTCCTGTGCGGGAGTGGAGCGGGGAGCTAGAGCTCTCTGGTGTCTCTTCTTATAAAGACAGAGAATAAGAACTCTAAAGGTGACTCAGAGGTCATCAGGGCTGCCACTCTCATCACAGGCTGGGAGCTCATGGGCCCAGGGGACAGGGCTGCATCCACCTTGGTTGCCAAGAGTGGGACCACCACCCAGCAGAGCCATGAGGGCACCTGATAGGGCTGTGGGTTGTGACTGCTGCCCCAGTGAGTCCTGCGGCAGGACCACTGTCGTAGCAGGCTTTGAGGGCACAGCATTGAGCCGAAGAGGATCATGTATGAATCTTAAGATCTTATGGAATTTGTCCTGATAGGTTTTGGATTTGCTTGGAACTTGTCGTCACTCCCTTCTTTCCTAGTTCTCCCTTTTGGAGTGGAAATGAAATGTCCATTCTGTGCCTATCCCATCATTGTATTTTGGAAGCACAAAACTTGTTTGGTTTCACAGGTTCATAACTGGAAAGAAATTTTGCATCAGGATGGATGTACCTTGAATCTCATCTCTATCTGATTTAAATGATATCTACATGAGACTTTGGACTTCAGAGCTGACATTGAAATGAATTAAGACTTTTGAAATTACTGGGATGGAATGAATGTATTTTGCATATAAGAAGGAGAATGAATGTATTTTGCATGTGAGAATGACATGAATTTGGGGGGCTAGAGGTAGAATGTGATGGACTGAAGGATTGCGTCCCATGAAAATTCATATGTTGAAATTCTCACCCTCACTGTGATAGTATTAGGAGGTGGGTCCTTTGGGTGGAGCCCCCATGAATAGGGATTAGCACCTAGAGAGCTTTCTCTCTCTTTCTTTCTCTTTCTCTCTCTCTTCATTGGCAATGTCATGTCATGAAAGATTAACAGCTTGAGTTTTAGGAGACCCAGAGCTCTGTTCCCAAGAGTTCCCATATGACAGGGGGCAATCTCTACCTCCTAAGCTGAACCCTCTAGTTCATCATGCCTGTGACATATACTAAGTCTGCATCTTGTTATTAGCATTTGCATTTGTATTTGTACAATATTTGTAGTTTGGAATCACAACTGATGGTAGTATATTTGTATTTATAATACATAAGATATATGATTTATATATGATATATAAATAACTGCTTTTTGATCTCCCAAAACAAGCAGAATTGTGAAGGAATCTGTCCTTGAATGATGGGAATTATAACAGAAAATATTTACAAGCTCAAATCTTTTGTTTTAAAGTACTTCACAATCTGTACATGGCCCAGACAGGCAGAAAACCAGTCTTACTTGTGGTGTCAAAGGATATCTTTTGGAGCTTGCAGAGTAGCTGGAAGTTTAGGGGAGACATTTTGGAAGGGAGGGAACTCTGAAGGGATGAATCTCAAAATACATATATAAGTTCCCTGAAAATAATTGGTGATTCTTTGAACTAGACATATGTGGAGCAGAACCCAGGGACCCCACATAAAAGCAGTAGTTGGACGCTGAATGACCTGAATGGGGATTTCAGTTGTGCCCATGGTAGGGGAGATAAATGATGATATTGCATTTAGTCTGAGGGAACCAAAGAATGTTTAATTTTGCCCTAAGAAGAATCCCAGCTTTAAGGAAATTCTGTTTTGGTGAATTTTCCCTCTGGGCCCTGAATGGGTGTGTGACAGACATTACTGCTGCTCACTAGTAACTGGTCCCCGCTCCCCTCCTGGGCACACTCAGGAGACTGTGCTGTCTTGGCTGCCTGAAGTCAGATGTGTCCATGTGACTAGCTCTGACCAACAGGATACTTTCCAACTCGAGATGTTACAAAATGCCAGTGGGAGACCCACTAGCTCTGCTCTTCCCCTACAGGGCAAATGCAGAAATAAGTTCATGCTGAAAGGAAAGCTCCTTAGTCTGGGTCCCTGAGCAAGTACTGAGCAGAGACACTCGACCCCTTCCTTCCCCCAACCTACCGCCACCCCAGGTCCGCACCGGACATGTAACATAAGTGAAAAAATAAACCCTTCCTGTTAAAACCACCGAGATTTGGGGCGACCACAGCATGACCCAGCTCATCCCAAATGGCACAGGGAGCAACGCCAGCCCCTGACTGGCACTGGCTTTCTAAAAGCACAAAATAGGCTCCTAAATACTCAATTCCTCTCTTATGACAGATTTCCATGCTGCTGCCACTTTCAGTGGACACTGAAACTTTCTTTTAAAGCAGAAAGACAACATTGTAGGGCGGATTACACGAAATGCCTGGAGAATGAATTCCTTCTGTGATTTCTAAAGACTGTGTGTATTTAGTGCCAAATATCCAGATGACAAATGAAAAATCCAATCAAACGTCTATGTGTTCTCAAATAAAACTTGGATGCTTGATATAGCAGACACAACATCTGGCTGACCGCTGAGATTGGAAACTTTTCACTGGGTATTTAGCATTGTCCATAAATAGGCCTAAAGTCAAGGATTCCGCCTGAGTTTGGGCATAGAAATCCTCTGTTTGGTGAAGGGGGGCAGAGACAGACTTCTGCGGAAGCCGAGTGGATGCGGGTTAATGCTTTGTAGCTCTAGAAGTGAGAGAAGATTCTCCCTGTCCCAAACAATAGCCCTGAAAAATCCACTGTTAGTAATAGATCCCTTTCTTTTTTGAAATAAAAAATTTCTCCTTAAAATACAAATATGGCTGAGGGAAGTCACACTACTTGGTCTTTACAAATTTGAAAAAAATTGCTGAAGAAAAGGATGATTAGGTGTTTAGGTAAGCTAGGTCAGGCTGTGAACTAGGAAGCAGGATAATTAGAGAAAAATGTGAGGCAGGAAGAGGCAATTTCAAGGAGTGGGAAAGAGCTACTCACATTAAGTGACAAAGAGATCTCCCAAAGCTCTTTTCTTCTATATGCAGATGAAAACTTATTTTTTCCTTCTGAAGTGAAATTTTAATTTAAAAATGTACACATGGATTCAAGAATTCCTGATACACACACACACACACGCGCGCACACACACACACACACACACACTACACAGATTGTTCACCATCCAGGAGTCTGTATGTATGCTATGAATAAGAAAGTTATCATTACTTTTCAAAAAAAAAAATCATTGATTTTCACATATTTATTTGGGTCTCTTTTCCATGTAACATAATACTTCGGTGCTATTAATCTACTTTTTAATGTTCTTTTTTTCCATAAATTGGTAAGTTTAGAGAGGCAGGGCTGTAACTACGACTCCATTTCTCCTCTCCGAAGCGGGGAGTCCCAGTCTGCTTCATCACTCTCTGTCAGTATCGTGTCTGCCTGAGATCATCTGCTTTTGCTCTGGGGATTGTTGCTGCTTCATCGCCGTTGGCCACACAATAGGATCACAAAGTACTTCAAGGTCATATACAGTGTCCTCTGGAACCAAGCGGAGGAAAGCCAGTTTCCTGCTAGAATCAGTGGTGCTTCTGGTACAAAAGGTCACTATTGGCTACAACCTCTTGTGTGGCTCTGGGACTCACTGAGGGAACCGGGCCAAGCAGACATGGGTGTGGAGCAGGACTTGGCCCCATGCTGATGAATAATAATGACTTACAGGTCACAGATTTTTATCTAATGGAAACATGAAGGGTTTTAAATCCCCATACTCCCATCAACCACTATACAGCTGATTGAAGCCTAAAACATTGAGCATTGTTCTTATTGTTTCTATTGTGGCTATTTAATAGAAAATATGTAGAAATATCTGGATGGAGATAACATTTCAAATCATTTGATTATAATCAGATTCCTGCATCTAACATCCCCTTCCTTCAAATCATTAACAATAAATGATAGTTTTACATTATATTTCTCAATGCAGTTAATCCAATCTGATCCTCGTTGACAAATATTAAAACTCCCAAAGACCTATTCCTCTTCCTACTCCTGCATTTTTTAAGCAAACCACTGCTGCCTATTGAGATAAGCTAGCAATCAACATGTTACTTTAGCCAGTAACATTTTCTTCTGTTTTGTAGCCAACATAATCATCAATTTTCCTATCTAAATTATGAATGTCCTGTTATTTCTGACCTCCAAACTTCAGTGGTACTGTCACTGTTATTGATCAGTTGGCTTTCTGCCAATGTTGGTAGAGTCGCTTTCCTTGGGCTTCTTGAGTTCCTCCGTGTCTTGCTGGATATGCCAAGACTGAAAGCCCTGTTGCCCAGGCCAGTTCTCACACTAATTTATGCAGCTGGTAACCTGTAAGATAAGGTAATGTATCCCCCTTCAGACAAAGAGCAGGCTAGCATTCTCCTTGCTAGAAAAGTAGTGACTTTCCCAAACTCCACTGCTGCTTGCTATGCCGTGAATAAAAATCCTTTATTTCTGACCCAGGATCTCGTGTCTTCTTCTCCATGCAAAGGGAACACTCAGCTCCACATTCCATTGTCCTCCTCAATATGTTGCAGCATTTTCTACAATATCTCAGCATATTTCCCCTCATACTGGACTTTTTAAGGTCCATCAGAGGCCAGGCACAGTGGCTCACACCTGTAATCATAGCATTCTGGGAGGCCGAGGTGGGAGGATTGCTTGAGGCCAGCAGTTCAAGACCAGACTGAGCAAGAGCAAGAGCATGATCCCATCTCTACAAAAAATAGAAAAATCACCTGGGCATGGTGTCGCATGCCTGTAGTCCCAGCTACTCAGGAGGCTGAGGCAGAGAATCACTTGAGCCCAGAATTTGAAGTTGCAGTAAGCTCTGATGATGCCACTGCACTCTAGCCAGGGTGATAGAGTGAGACTCTGTCTCAAAAAAAAAAAAAAAAAAAAAAAAAGATCCATCTGGATGATCTGTGTGTTGGAAAATCACCTTTTTCTCCCCTGGGATTCATATCAGTTGCCGCTGTATTCACAAGCCTTCTGCTAAAGGCATGAGGTTATTTGAGATTTAATGCCTGGACACCGTTGAAGTGAGAGCAGAGACCGGATTGTGTCCTTTCATGCTAACATGTATAAAGCTGTGATGAGAAGAGAGACACTTAAGACTGCTGACAAATTTTGTTAGCTTCTAGTCCTTCCCCCTTGCCTGCTTCTGTGTTTTGAATTACACTGGATATACAGAAGCAGATTAGAGAATTTACTTGCATGCAACAGTGTCTCGAATGATCATTCATGGCTTTGTAAAAGCATCATATGAAAATATTTGTGTTCTTTTAAAGCATCATGATGTAACTTCCTATAAATGGATTTAACTGCAGCTAGTTTCTGGCTGCTATAGAATTGTTTAAACTGACAAATCTGACAAATTATGGTAGAGTGGTTAATTTTGGTGAGAAACTTTTGATCACAAGGTAAGGCGAGGTGGAATATAGGCCACACCGGTGTCTTCTCTATGCTTGCAAAATATATTAGCTCTCTGTTGGATGTATTACATTTTATTATATATAATTGAATATGTTTTGAGCTTGATTTTAAAGTCATCACAACAGAAACTCTCTAGTCTTAGGGCAATTTGGAAAGTGTCATCTGAGAAGTTTGGCAGCTCCCCATGCCCCATGGGTAAGGGGACTTGACAAAATTGCTGAGGTTCCTCTCTGGCCCATCTGTCTCTATATATGTTGGGGAAATTTCTATGCCAATTCCGCTTAAAACCACAAAAGCAGCTAAGTAGAATTACGCACCTGGTAGCTAAAACCACAAAACAGTTGAGCAAAGTTATAAACTTGTCATAACTGTACTGCTTGCAAAAATTGCTGTTAATTGGCTAACTTTTGAATCTGACTGCTTATTGGTTAACCATTTATGCTTGTGTGCTGTTGGATAAATCTAACCCAAAAAAAGTATAAAACCTGACAAAAATGACAAAGCAGTGCTCAGAATTTGGAGACTTGTCTCCTCTGGGCCCGCTGGCGAATAAACGCTGACTCTCCAACTCTCTGCGTGCCGCTCAGTTATTCCTTTGGGACCAGTCGCTGTAACACTTGCTGTAACATTTGGTTCCCTGACTGGGAAACCAACCGTGCTGGCCCCTAGAAGCCACCGGATCAGGGACGGGCACAGCGACGGCGGGACCTCTGCGACTGCAGCGAGCCCGGCGCCACCCGCCTCTTTGCGGAATCCTCGCTCCTTGGGAGTCCCCGCCGGCCGCAGGCCCCGAACTCACCTGGCGCAGTAGAGAGAAGGACCAGTCAGATCGGTCTGGACGTTGACAAAAGGTAAGGTCCTGGGACCCTGTTTGGCCTGCCAATAAAAGGAAGAGTGGCTTCCTAGGTGGAAGAGGAGCCTGATCACCTCCTAAATTTAGGGACTCCCCTGGGCAGGAATGTGCTAACCTCTTGTCTGTTTGAATCTGTTTGAAAGTGAATGAGTGAAGCTCAGTGACTGCTTGCGGTCATCGTGCCTGTGGCCCCACAGCTTCGGCTACAGGATTTGAGTGAGTCCTAACCTGCGGTTCTGTGGCGGCATCCTACAGCATAATGGCAATTCACTCTCCGTAATAGGGAGCGACTGAGCCCCAGGGTTTATACGGGTACGCCTTAGCCAAGACGCGCCTAAGCTCCTGTGAGGGACACAGCCAGGTGAACACCTGAAAGCCCTAACCCTTGTTTGTCTTGCGGCACCATTCATGACAGGAGGAGAGGGTCAGGAAACAAAGGAAACCCTGAAACTAGTCAACAGAGAGAGTTGCTGGTGGTGTAATGAGAAAGACTGCTGGCACAAAGACAGGCGGGTCAGAGTCCAAACCAGCGGTCCTAAGGTGCATGCTGAAAAACTTCAAAAAGGGCTTTAGTGAAGATTATGGGGTCACTATGACGCCGAGTAGATTAAAAGCCCTGTGTGAACTCGAGTGGCCAACGTTTGGAGTAGGCTGGCTGCCAACAGGAACCCTCGACCCCTCCACTGTAGGAGCGGTCTGAAGAGTAGTAACAGGGACCCCAGGTCACCCGGATCAGTTTCCATATATAGATTCATGGCTGGAAATTGCCCAAACACTGCCTCCTTGGGTTTGGTTCTGCACAGAAAAGGGACAGAGTAGGGTCCTAGTGGCCTGGGATACCAAAAAGCCCAGGCCCATCCATCAGGAAGCTTCCACAGAAGAGTTGCCACCTCCTTACCACCCCGTGCCAGGCCTGCCTCCAAGACCTTCCCCAAGGGCACCAGACACGCCGCCGTCAGTCTCCCTGCCACCAGATCCGGCCCCACCGAGTGAGGGCGCCTCGCCAGAACACAGCACCCCTCTCGCCCACCATCTACAGTCGGCAAAGCCCACAGAGCCAACCCTCCAGATGCCCCTGCATGAGGTGCGAGGCCCATCGCAAGTTCAAGACGACGGGTCTGCTCAGCCGGGACCACTAACCTTATATTACCAGCCCTTTTCAACTACTGACTTACTGAATTGGAAGCACCACACCCTGCCTTACTCTGAAAAGCCCCAAGCTCTCATCGACCTCATAGAGTCCATCTTCCAAATGCACCGGCCACCTTGGGAAGATTGCCGTCAACTCCTGAGTGAGAGCTGTCTTTCCCAGGTGGGTTAAGTCATGGTACTGAGAAACGATGGAATAAGCCAGTTTATTGGGAATGAAGACGGTGTGGTTGGGTAGGTGCCACCATCCGTCTGTGTCTTTGCTAGCTTGTTCGAGTTTCGCCCATTGATCCTCTTCTGTTGTATATCTGGGCTCTTTGGGCCATTCGGGTGCTAACAAGATCTGGCTTTGCATGATGTTGTCTTCTGGATGCTCCATGGTGGCCTCCAGTTTTGCTGTTTGATCTGCTAGGCGGTTGTCAATGGCAACTGAGTCTGTGCCTTTTTCGTGGCCTTTACAATGGATGACTGCAACTTCTTTTGGCTCCCACACTGCTTCTAGTAACTGTAGAATCTCACTTTTATTTTTGACTTCTTTTCCCCCTGCAGTCAGCAGCCCTCTCTCTTTGTATATTGCCCCATGAACATGTACTGTGGCAAAGGCATACTTAGAGTCTGTGTGTATGTTGGCTCTTTTGTCCCGAGCATATCTGAGAGCTGGGATAAGGGCCCACAGTTCTGCTCTCTATGCAGACCAGCCCTGAGGCAGAGGGGCTGACATGATAACCTCGTCTACTGTGGTGATGGCATAGCCCGCAAGGCGTTTACCCTCTTGGATAAAGCTGCTTCCATCTGTAAAGAGGTTTAAGTCTGGTGTCTGCAGCGGGCTGTCTTTTAGGTCTGGCCAACTAGCGAAGACCTCTTCTATGACCTCAGTGAAGTTGTGGTCCGGGGGCCCTGGTTCAGTGGGCAAGAAGGTGGCAGGGTTTAGGGTCCATACAGTCTCAATGGTAACTCGTGGGTTTTTGCACAGTAGTCCTTGGTACTGTGCTAACCGACTGCTGGAAAGCCACTGGTGCCCTGAAGTGTTCATCAGGGAGACCACTGCATGAGGGACCCACACATAGATGTTTTGCCCAAGTGTAAGTTTGTCTGCCTCTTTAACTAGCAGGACGGTGGCTGCTAGCACCCGGAGGCAAGGGGGCCATCCCGAGGCCACTGAGTCTAATTGCTTTGACAAAAAAGCTACAGGTCTCTGCTAGGGTCTTACAGCCTGTGTTAGGACTCCCAGAGCCCAACCCCATTAGGACTCCTTGTTCATCCCCACCAACCTGGGGACCTAGTCTGGGTAAAAGACTGGAGAAACACACCTTTAGGACCTACCTGGACAGGACCCCACACAATAGTTCTAGTCACCCCCACTGCTGTTAAAGTTGCAGGTCCGATACTGTGGATTCACCACTCCTGGATAAAAAGAGCAGAACCAGAAAAAGCAACTGACCACTGGATGGCGCAACAAAATCCACAAGACCCCTAAAGATCCAGTTCAAACGCCAGCTCAACAAGACCGACAGCAACCAACAGACATCATCAAAACACCGGACTGAATGAGCCCGCTAGGCTGGACTCTCATTGGACTAATAACAATTTTAATAGGACTTGGGCTCGGGGCTGGAGCCCCAAAAGACTATACTAAAATTTAAAAAATAGTTATAACTGTACTTTACTGGGTCTTAACAGGATGTCTCTTTATATGCTGGTCATGGTTGGGGTTGTTGGGGCCCTCACCCTCGAAACAGGAGATCCAGAACTAAACATCCCATACATATGGCGGTTCACAGTCCGGGAAACTGACCAAATTGAAAAATATACAACAGGACAGATAATAGGACAGGCAAACTGCCCAACTGCTGTATGCCAGGGCCCAATCAAAATCCCCCTAGCCCTAAAAACCTATAATACTACACCAGCGCTGTGCTTTACTTATGACCAAACCTACGCTCACTGCCAATATAGGGCCGACATCTATGGAGGATGCCCCCACTATTCCTGTTAAATGCATGTAATAAACCGGCCAAATGACATTTTCTATAAAAGAGATAATAGTATGTATACACTTGAAATAAGAGACCCATGAGACGAGCGATGGCAGACAGGAGTCATAGAAAGCCTATATCACAGCTATCTCTATTCGACTCCCCAAAGCATTCTGTACACCAGCCGCAGATATGTCCCAGCCCCTCAGGACCTAATCCAGGTATCTTCTAACATCAAAAGACTGAAGAACTGTTAACTAGCCAACTCTCTGTACAAAGACAAAAAGCACCCCTAACAACTTGGAAAGAAATCCTCCAACAAGTTGCTTACTTCCTAAACTCAACCCACCTGCTTCCCTTCAACAAAAGCACCACTGTTTCACACTGCTACCTCTGTGCTTCTCTCCAACGACCCCTCCTTGCAGCGGTCCCAGTTGATGCCCGATTGACATATAACCTAAACGTAACCTCTAAAGGAAGAAAACAATTCACCCTGCAAGGTATCCCGCTTTGGACACCCGAATGGGAGGGGTCCCAAAGCTCCCCTAACCGTATATGCTACCTTACTTACATCAACCCCCCCTCCCCCAGCCCTGAAAAACTCAAACACTGTCAGATCAATCAAACAGTCAGCCAAACCATATGCTCTGGAAAAGAAACTTACTTCCGGTGTAACCACACACTTGCCCGATGTATCAACCAAACACACGCGGGTCCATGTTTCCCAGTAGTATTAGTCCCTCAGGTAATGCTTTACAGCCAAGGAGAATTACAAGGACTGTTGTTTAAAAATACCCGGAGCAAAAGAGCAGTTTTTCTTCCACTTATGGTCGGGCTCACTCTGGCCACATCCTTAGCTGCCGGGGGGATAGCAAGGGGAGCCCTAGGGCACAAGGTGATAAGCACCTGAGACTTTTCCCAACGATTAGATGTGTCCCTAAAAGCCACTGCCAACTCACTAAGCTCATTACAAAGACAGCTGACATCTCTAGCCGGGGTAGCACACCAAAACTGGAGGGTGTTAGATCTTCTCACAGCTGAAAAGGGGGGACGTGTGTTTTTCTAAAAGAAAAATGTATTACTATGTCAATGAATCTAGGCTAATTGAAAAAAACATACAACAATTAAATAATATTAAAAAACAACTCCAAGATTACAGCCAAGGTAAAAACCTCATTTGCAGAATGGTTTCGGTCTCCCCTAATTGCATAGTTGCTGCCCCTCTTAGGACCCGTTATAACAGTCGGGTCATTCTGTCTCTTAGCCCCTTGTCTGATACAGTTTCTCAAACAGTAACTTCAAGAACTAGCTAGAGCAGTGGTCACCACCCACGCGATGGCCCTGCACAGCTACCCCATTGAAGTTGATGCCATTGTGTAACTTTAAAGGCATCAAAAGGGGGGAATGTTGGGGAAATTTCTATGCCAATTCCACTTAAAACCACAAAAGCAGCTAAGTAGAATTACACACCTGGTAGCTAAAACCACAAAACAGTTGAGCAAAGTTATAAACCTGTCATAACTGTACTGCTTGTAAAAATTGCTGTTAATTGGCTAACCTTTGAATCTTACTGCTTTTTGGTTAACCATTTATGCTTGCGTGCTATTGGATAAATCTAACCCAAAAAAGGTATAAAACCTGACAAAAATGAAAAAGCGGTGCTCAGAATTTGGAGACTTGTCTCCTCTGGGCTCGCCGGCAAATAAATGCTGACTCTCCAACTCTCTGCGTGCCGCTCAGTTATTCCTTTGGGACCGGTCGCTGTAACACTTGCTGTAACATATGTGGTACCCGATATAGCTACCTCCTCTAGCATTTTTTTATCATGAGGATGCATGAAGTCTGCAGTAGGGTTTGCAGCCTCCGTGGGTAGCCAGGTAAGAAGAATAACACTCATCTCTCTGCTTTCACATCTCCCAAAATATGGGATTCTGTCTCTTCCTCTTACTAGGACTCAGTCTGGGAAGTGAGCATAGATTTTCTTTCTCTTGCCTCCCTGATCTAAACTATCCTCTCTAATTCCATTCCTCTCTCTTCAGCTTGAAACAGGGTTGTATATGACAGGGAATCTGAGTTTTACCTGATTAAAGCTTCTGATTTTTTCCCCCTCTTTTACAACTGAATATAGTATTCTGCTCTAAAAGTTACTGTTAATTTTTTTCTCTACTTCCTTTATTATTCTCCCCAATTCAGAGCAATCACTGATGCCCCACTGAGTGGAGGTAATTTGTATATGTTTGGGGGGATTCTTATAATATTCCATGTTATCCTGCCATCTATATTAAGATACAATCTTCAAAAGTAAATAGGTAATTCACATTACAGGTAAAAATATAACTCGAATGCATCAACAATGGAAATATAAAGGCCACAACTAGAAAACTCTTAGAAGAAAATAGAAGTAAATCTTTATAACCTTAGATTTTGACAATTGATTCTTAGATCTGACACCAAAAGCACAAGCAACAAAACAAAAAATAAGATAAATTGGACTTCATCAAAATTAAAACTTTTGTGTATCAAAGGGCATTATCAAAAAAGTGAAGAGATAACCTACAGAATGGGAGAAAATATTTGCAAATTATTTATCTGATAAAGGTTTAATATCTAGAATATGTAAAGAACTCTCAAAACTCAACAACAAAAAGACAACCCAATTTAAAAATGGGCTAAGGACTTGAATAGACATTTCTCCAAAAATATATATTATACAAGTGGGCAATAAGCACATGAAAAGATTCTCAACACCAATCACTAGGGAAATGCAAATCAAAACCATAATGAGATACCAGTTTACACTTGCTAGTGTGGCTATAATTTTTTAAAATGAAAAATAACAAGTGATGACAAGCATGCGAAGAAATTAGAACCCTCATATGTTACCGGTGGGATTATAAAATGGTGCAGCTTCTGTGGAAAAGAGTTTGATGATTTCTCAAAAAGCTAAACATAGAATTGCCATTAAGACCCACACATTTCACTCCCAGGCATATATCCAAAAGAATTGGAAGCAGGAACTCAAACATATCCTTGTATGCTAATGTTCATTGCAACATTATTCACAATAGCCAACAAGTGGAAAACAACCCAACTGGCTATCAACAGACAAATGGATAAACAAAACGTGGCCCATATGTATAATGAAATATTATTCAGCCATAAAAAAGAATGAATTTCTGACACATGTTACAATATGGATGAATCTCAAAATATTATACAAAGTAAAATAAGGCAGATACAAAGAACAAACATTATACAATTCCACTTATATAAAATATCTAGAATAGGCAGATTCTTTGAGACAGAATGTAGATCAGAGGTTGCCAGGGGCTGATAGGAGGGGAGAGTGGGGAGTTGTTACTTAATGGTTACCGAATTTCTGTTTGGAGTGATGAAAACATTTTGTAAATACCATAGACAGTGGTGATTGTTGCACAACATTGTGAATGTAATTAACACCACTGAATTGTACACTTTAAAATGGTTAAAGTGGCAGTAAATAGTAAATACATCGGTGGATTCATTCACCTGTACCCAATAGACTAGCAGAATTTGAAATGTGGGTTTAAGTTTTAGTTAAAGGCTAAGTGGAAGTTAAAGGCTAGTTAGAGGCTAGTGGAAAATGAATATTTATTCCCAGGAAGATAATCTGGGTGTGATCTCAATAGATGAAATGGAAACATAAGCACTTTGAAAGAACCAGGAGAGGAAAGAAGTATTTTCTCCTGGATTCGGTAGGTTTCTGTCCCCAGAAGGGGATTCTCTTAAAGAGGCACAGAAGGTCCATTTGAACCTGTTGATATTGACAGCTGATTAAGAATGCCCACACCAGAGGGTACTTGGGATGGTGGAAGTTTTCCATTAACTTCACATAAGTTTTTCTATGAAACTTAAAAATTTCCTTTAGAAATTTTTATATACGCTGTATTAAATTATAAATCTTATTGTCTTTGGTAACAAGTCAATATCCATAAAACATAACAGTTCTCACAGAGACAAAAACCTTAGATCAACTTTTCTGCTTTTTTCCCCCCCCGTATGAAATTCATGACAGGATCTACTCATACTTTCAGATAAATACTTTGTGCTTGGATGACCATTCAGGTCAGGACTAAAACTTCATAGAGCTATAATACCTTTCTTCAGGGAGATTTGAAATCTTTGAACTTATTTCTGTTTCAATTTGTCTTATAATCCTAACCTTTTGGGAGGATAAAGAAGGTGACGGAAGTTGGAGAAATAGTAAGAAATAGCCAATAACTAAACTTTTTATCAACTTACATGGCAATTGACCTACACATTCAAAAAATTTCCAGGATTGTGCTTCTTTTTTTTTTTTATGTTACAGAGTAGATTTAACATAAACATGATTAAAATTCCATTCAATTTTTAAAGAGCACAAGTACCATTCTATATATTCCATTCAGAAGTGAAAAAACAATGCAAGAACTTTAAGAACACAAGTATCACATAAATTGCTTAAAATGAGTCTGTGGTTCATGTCGGGTAGCTCCAAAAACAATAAAAAGAAAAAAAATAAATCTGAAATGTGTTAGGATTTTGCTTCTTGATGCTAACAAAACCTTATTTGTGATTTGTAATAATATTCTTGCTGGAAAAAGGAAATCATTTATAAGCTCAGGTCTGCGTGATCACATAAGGGCCTCATAAATATAAAGTGGTACACTAGAGATAAAAATATACCACAGAGAAACAAATACAGGCATATCACAATGCCAGATAGTCTCACAGGCTTGTCCTCCTGTTAAGGTCCTTGAATGGGGCATGGCCAGGGACTAAAGGAAAGAAAGGTCTCTCTCTCCTCCGGAGAGACCTGCTAAGTTGGGAAAGTATGCATAACATCAGAATTTGGGTGAGGACACACACGGTGGCTTTGATTAGTACTAGGGTGAGCAAAAAGGAAAGATGGGTAAAAAAAAAAAAAAAAAAAGGACAAAAAGTAGGGGCTCTTGGAAGAACTACACGGAATGGGTGGGAATGGGCACTGGTGACCTTCTCACCTGATTTCAAATGGCCAGAGCATTGTGCTGTGCTAGATTATGTTGGTCTTTTGCTCTTCACAACTGTTTCTTCACTCTGACCTCCCCATGGATTCAGGAGCTCCTCACCCTCCAGAATCTACAGGTATTCATGTTTATGTTGCTCTAGTTTCTACTGCAAAATTGCTGAAAAGCAATGTGAGGGCTCCACCATATTCTGAGAAGTCTAAAACACCTCAGCTACATGGGGATAAATAGCCTTTGTGGCAAGTTAAAAATTTTAGAAGACATTTTCACTGTTACAGTCAAAACAACTTCTTCATGAAAGGCAACTGACCAGTTTATCCAGTGATTTGAATGATCTTCTGGTATTTCATTATTGATTTATGCATTCATTGATTCAAGTACATGCTTTGTAATGTGCTACAACTTCCCTCACCTATTGATAGCTTAGCTAATGACTTTTCAACATAATGTACCTTGAAAAGTTATACTGCTTTTCAGACAACTCTTTTTTTCCCCAAGATAACAAGATTTTTACCCTAAAATACACTGAATAAATATGCTATAAGATGTGATATTTCAACATTATAATTTCAGACAAAGACACATTTAAAATTCATTCAAATCAAGATTTTAGTCAGAGAAAAACATATGGAACAAATTTAAATTGCACACCATGATGGATGCACCCAAAACGTTTTCCTTTGTGTACATAAGACGAGCAAAAGGGATGCGAAGGCAGCATCTTCAGCCCATTGTTCACATGGGCTATTTTGAAGTGTTTCGAAGCATTCTCATGGTTATTGAGCCTTTATTTCACCCTAAAATTATGTTTCTGTGCTGTAACTTTAAGTATATATTTGAATGCAAGACAGCCATGAGCTGCAAAAAAGCTTGAAAACTTGTCCAAGAGAATGTTACAAACAGAAGAATATGCCTGTCAAAGAATATCTTCTTCACACTCCTCCTTCCCCACCTACTATCCACCATAAGTCTTTTTATCTTCTTCAGCAAATAAATAAACCTTCATTACATTTTAAGTACAAACTATTTATTTACTTTAAAATGTTTATTCATGTATTTTCCTGTCTAAGAAAATTGTTTGGGTATCTTGGGCTCTGATGAAAAGCATCATAATTTTTCCCATTAAATGTAATGGAATTTTTTTTTTCATTTAATGCCTCTTCACTTGGTGGCAGCATTTCACAAATGAATGAAAGTCATTAAGCAAAGGAATACGTTGGTGGAATAAAAGATATGAGTAAGTTATAGTCCCTGCCTTCAAGGAGTTTGTAATCTTTTTAGAGACGGTGAATAGATTTGTACATAGGAGCATGCAGCATATAAAAATTCGTCTGTATTATAAAGAAGTAGGACATTTAAAAAAAAAAAAGCCTCGCTGATATTACATACCCAAACTGGTATTGTCTCTTTAAAAAGGTCCCCTGGAAAGTGGACACTGTCATTTCTCAAAAGTTCATTTGATTAAAAAGTGAGTTGTGATGAGAAATAATAGGAATGGTGTCACCGAGAAGCAGTGGGGTATAAAATGCCCTATACACAGATAATTGTTTTCTCAAAAGAGGCGAAAATCCCTGAGGAACCCTTTCCACGATCTACTTAATGGAGAATGTCCTCCCTTCCAGGTTTTCTGCATTAGACAATCCCCAGGTGAAGAACAGCTGACAAAAGGGGAGCATTTTGTCACTAAAGTCCCAGTTTGGGTGATTTAAGTCCAGCTCAGATCCCATAGAATGTGGACATTTTTGCAACGAGAAACAGCCAACCACAAAAGGAAGTGATTTTGAATAATAGGGATAATCGGGGAAAGGTCATCAGATAAGACTCATCTAGAAGATATTCCTTTCCCTGCTTAATGAGTGGTAGCCTGATACCTTCCTCGCCAGCAGAAACAAGCATTTGAGGAAGACATCTGTGGGCATTCTAGGACAATTAAAAGGAGTTTAGATGGCAAGAGAATAAGGCCGATGACTCTGTGTTTGGGAAGGGTCTGCAATCAACAGTAAGCATTAGTATAAGCAAATGGCCACCCGCTATGGATCAGGTCCGGATTCAAAGTAAGTGAGATTGAGGATAACACAGAACCGGCACACAAAGAGGTTCCAGAAAGGCACTGCACTAGGCCTTCTTGCTAGGCTGCTCAGCACGCTCTGCTCAGCGTGCCCTGACTGGTAGTTAACATCAGTGCCATGTATAGAAGTATATTAGTTGCTTATATTATTCCATAATATAATTATTATAATAATAATTCCATAATATAAGTTCACTTCTATTCAACTAATTCATTTTTGTTCTAAGTTTTAAGGAAAAAAACCTATAGATTTTTGTTAAGGGGATGTTCTAGAACTGAAAGGACATTATGAATAGACATTACACTTCTGAACCTAATGGACATTGTGTATTCTTACATCCTAATATGCCAAGAAGCAGATATAATATTTGTGACCTTTTAGAGAGATCAGGCTCTTTAAACATTCTTACATTAGCTAACTATTATGACACCACAGATTGTACAAGATTAGTGCTTGGAAGCACCCTGTACCCCCAGAATAGACATATAGAGATTTTTTTAGAACTAAACTGGCATATACATCTATTTCGACTATCATCAACATCATTCCTAAGTTATTCACATCAGGGAACTAAGACTTTGTAAGTACCTGCTAGAGGTGGTTATCCAGTGTGTGTGTGTGTGTGTGTGTGTGTGTGTGTGTGTGTGTGTTTCCCGACACATTGTAATTCTCTCTCCTGCTTCCTGCCCCAGGAGGCTGATCCAGAGGGACTGTGTTACCCAGGCCCATCTGCCCTCCAGCTTCTAGTTGGGTTTGACAATGCAATGCTGGGGGCCAGGAGGAAAAGCTCAGTGTATTTGTTCCTGCTGCTCCTTCCTGGTTTGGCAGTATGCGCAGTCCTTTACCTGCTGCCTCGGGCCCTGTCCGGTGGTCAAGTGGCTTCTCTCCCAGCATTAGGGCTCTTCCCAGGCTCCAGGACAGCTCCCTCCCTTGCTCCTCCTGGCCCAAGAGTGGTGACAAGTCGTCCTGCTTTGCCTCAACATCCTCTGTGGGTTCCTTAAACCTCTGCGATTAGTCCCTTCATCAAACCCTCTTCACTTCCCTCATTCGAATGAGCTGTAGGTTTCCTGCCTGAAACCCGTATCTCCCACACATTATTTTCTCATACATTATTTTATTTAATTCTCTCAACACCCCTGTGAAAGAGTTATCATTACAGGTCACTAAACAGGATCATACCTACTAAAAAATTGTAGCTCAGATTTAAATCTCCATTTGACCAATTCCAAACCCTTGCCTTTTCTATTCTATATACTTTCCTTCTGGAAGTTTTGCTAGTACTTAGTAACATCAGCCATAAATTCACTACTATTATTCCCATTTTGCAAATGAGAAACTGAGAATCAAAATCATCTGCCCCTTTCTGTCCCCCCACAAACATAGCTTACTGTCCACATTGTCATGATTTTAATCTGCACTATCTTCATCACTATGACTTTACTATTCCAGGAAGTTTGTGTCCAGGGAGATAAAAGCTAAAAATAGCTTTAATGTTCCTTTCAGGAACTTCTGAAAAAGTTCATTTTTAATAAACACAAGACTGTTTGACTTTTCAATAGATAGCATCAAACCACTCGTTGCTCTCTAAGACTATCCCAGACCCTCACCTCAAAGCCCTCCTTTTGCTGCACCCACCAATCCTAAAGTGTTTTATGGTGATCTTTACCCAATCTTCATTGAGCCCCCACCCCTTGCATGAGAAGACTTGTCTTACCCCAAACCCCCAAACCTCATAAATATCACAATTTTGCGGTTTCCTTTCCAAGATGCTTCTAATTCATTGTCAAAGTAGTGTTCTCCTTTACTGAGGTAAGCAATAAACCCAGATTTACCTTACAAGTACATTATTCTGGTGGTATTTTCAAGGATCCAGCATTTGATATTACTAACACTTAGGGAACTTGAATAATTACCCATGTTCATTAAGACAGCAAGAGGCAGAGCTGAGGTTCAAACCTAGGTAATCTGACCCTGGAGCCCTCTTAGAAAGAGCTCACTATTTTGCCTCCAATGGACTGTAACCTCAGAAGGAAAATATGACAAATTACCTAGCACAAATGTTACTGCTTGGTTGCTAGAGTGTTTAGTGCAGTCCCTGATGGTTTGAGTATTGGCACATTATTATCTTCTCAGCTATTCAGAAATGAAGTGACTAAATAATTAGTTTCTTTTATGTCTCTCAAAGCTTAACTTTTATAGTCTTTTGTCACTTACATTTACAAATATGTCATAGAGGTAATTAACAAAAGTAATAAAATTTCTTTATAGTATCATCTCATTACATGAAAATGTTAAATTGCATTTTATCATTACTGAACAGTGAAAAATGAGACTTGCCTAGGCATGACATTATTAACCAAAGGGCCCATTTATGAGTGGTTTTCACTGTGTAGCACAGATTATTTTATCATCTCAATAGAATAGAGCAGAATTTTTTTTAAAAAAACTTTTAGAATAAAAACAGACAGTTTAATCAAACAGCGTATGCCTTTATTCTTGGGATACCAAAAAATACATCTTTGATTAGAGTGAGAATTAAAAATTTTAAATTACATATTTGAAGGCAATCATGAAAATAGAAAGTGATAAATGTAACCAAAAGGAATCAAGAAAGCTTCTAGAAAATTCTGGAAGTGGCTTCTCTTCCTCTTCTTGTTTATTTTGGTTTTCATGGTAATCTATGTCCTTTGGGGCCTCTCGAATAAATGTGATGCAAACAGATGTTAATGTCTAATGTCCTTTTAGCCCAGTTATATTGGGAGCAACTGTCTGAGCAGGACTCCCCTGAGCTAATGCTCCTGATAATTTGACTCTATCCATCGCTCTGTGAGTCCTACTGGCTGAGCCCCAAAGCAAACCGAACCTTCACCAGTGTACACCAACTGCTTATTCTGCTCATGCACTTACGCTCTTCCCAGTCAAGTCGTACGCTTCCCTTGACTCGGTCATGTTTGATCCCAAACCTTGCCATTTTAATAATTTAACAACTACATGTTATACAGCCTGACAGATGACATGTTTAAAAAAAAAATGTTGTTGCTATGAAAACTAAATACTTCAGAAAGCATACTGCATTTATAAATGAGATCAAATCAAATAACTAGAGAAGAATTGGAAAAAAATAATCTTGAAAGTCTAGAAAAATTTTTGCTCTTTGATTGCATTGTAATTGTCTTTAAAGTTTTTTTTTTTCTCACTTAAGGAAATAGACAATGGAAATGTAGAAGATGAATTATGAGTATAGTTTTGTAGGCAAGACCATCTGGAACTTCAATTACCAGATTTGTACTCAAAGAAAAAGCTTTGGGTCTATTACAAAACATTAGCAAATGAATATGCATTTATATCAATATATATGAAGTGAGCTAAAAAAGCTCAAGGTCTCCATGTATCTCTTTCCTGATTGTCTAATATGACTGATTTTGTTTTGATTAACCGTGAGGGCAAATTTTATGTGTCAAATTGACTAGGCCATGCATTGCCCAGATATTTGGTCAAACATTGTGGGTGTTTCTGTGTGGGTATTTTTGGATGACATTGATATTTGAATGGGTGGACTGGATAGAGAAAACTACCTTCCCTAGTGTGGATGAGGCACATCTGAGGCCTGAATAAAACAAAAAGGCTGCCCCTTCTAACAGTGAGAGGTAACTCCTCCTGCCTGACTGAGCTGGGACATTGGTCTATTCCTGCCTTTGGATTCAAACTGAAACACCAGCTCTTCTTTGGGTTTCGAGCCTGCTGGTTTTTGGACTGTACTACATCATCAGTTCTCTTGAGTCTCCAGCTTGCAAACTGCAGATCTGGGAACTTTTCACCTTCATAACTATGTAAGTCCATTTCTTACAACAAATCTCTCTGTTATAAGAGATTATAATCTCATAAGCACATGTGTGTGTGTGTGTGTGTGTGTATGTGTGTGTATGCATGTATTGGTTCTGTTTCTCTAGAGAACCCCAAGACACCAACCAAGGACTGGTATAGTTCATATTGGATAAGAGGACTTGTATTGAATTTATTAATTCTTGCTTTGCCACGGTCCAGGATATTTTTAGACCCTGGAATAGACTAGTAAGTGAAAAAGACAAGGTCTCTTCCCTCATAGACTTTGCATTCTTGTGGGGGAAGAAAACAAGCAAATGAATAAGATAATTACTATTTGTGACTAGTGTTAAGAAAAAACTTAAAAGTTGAAGTGGAGCAGAGTGACTGAGTGATGGGGGCAACTTTAGATCACCTGAGAAGGGGGGAAAAGGAGCATAAAAAGGAGTCGGCTTATCTGAGGAAGGGATGTGAGACTGGAGCCTGGTGAACCAGAAGGAGACTTGTATCGACTGAGGTTCTAATACGGGCAGGAATCAGACTGTGTAGAGCATTGCAGGCCACGGTAAGGGGTGGGGATGTTATTCTAATCACGGAGAAGGCAATGAAATGCCGAAGAGTAATTTAATTTATGTTTCTAAAGACAGTTCTGCAGATTGTACAGAGAGTGGATTAAAGAGTGCAAGAGAAGAAAACAGTTGGAAGGCTACAGCCACAGTGTATGTGGATGAGAGTCATGGCTAGGAACACAAAGGAGTGGGCAAATACGGGGCATTTTGAAGGATATAATCAATGGGACTTACATGATAGATTCAATGGAAATGAAGAAAAGGAAGGGAGAAATTAGAAAAGGCTCTTTGATTTTTGGCATGAGTTGCCACTACATGGTAGAGAACAGTTTAACAGTTTAATGAGGAAGTTAATTTTCGGTAGATTCACTTTGGATACTGGTTAGCCAGCTGGAGAGGATTATTAGGCAGCAGGGCACAGTTGTAATGAGCATAATTCTGGAGTCTGACTTCTCTGACTCAACCACCTTGGGCATTTACTTAACTTTCTCATGTCTCAGTTTCCCCATCTGTTAAAATATATATGTTAATAATAGCTTCAGGCCAGCAATGGTAGCTCTTGCCTGTAATCTCAGCACTTGGGGAGGCTGAGGTGGTAGGATCACTTGAGTCCAGGAGTCCAAGACCAGCCTAGGCAACATAGCAAGGTTCTTTCTCCACACACAAAAAAAATTTTTAAAAATTAGCTGGGTGTGGTGGCACACGCCTATAGTCCCAGCTTCTCGGGAAGCTGAGGTAGGAGGATAGCTTGAGCCCAGGAGTTTGAGGTTACAGTGAGCTAGGATCACACTACCGCACTCCAGCCTGGGCAACAGAGCAAGACCTTGTCTCAAAATAATAATAATAGCTTCAAAATCAGGTCATTGATAGAATTAACTAAAAAAAAATGTATGAAATCTTAGAACAGTGCTTGATACATAGTTATACACAATAGTCATTCGTTACAGTGGCTTTGTTATTCTATAAGAGTGGGAGCCCACCAAGGTGGCCTAAGCTAGACCTATATATTTGGGGATCATCAGCTATTAATAATAAATGGTGCTGAAATCAAAGGGTTTGCATGAGCTCTTTTAAGAAGCAAGAATAGGAAAATATGTGAAGGCCATCCAAGAATAAGTTCTGGGAACTTGAACATTTAGGAGAAGACAAGAGAAGAAGTACTAGCAAAGAAGAATAAGGATCAGATAATGAAGTAGGAGAAAAGCCAGAATAACATGATATGTGTCAACCTCAAAAAAAAAGAGAGTTTCAAGGAGTGACGAGTTGATTAAATGCCAAAAATTTAAGAAGGATGTGATCAAGGCAAGTCCAAACGCATTTAGCAGTATGGAATTTGGTTTTGACCTCATTGGGAGTCATTTCACTGAGATGGTAAGAATAGAAGCCAGATTTTAAGAACTGATGATAGAATTGTACTTCTGATTAATAAGGTATATTGAATATAAGTGGTTACTTCGGACTCCTTGAAAAAGAGAGTACAGCACTAAAAAGACAGTAAGAGAGGTTTTTTAAAAAAGAGGGATCAATCCAGGAGACCACAAGAAATGAATGGAAGACAATAGCAGATGAAAAATTTCCACAAGCTTTTGAAAGATGAAAAAATGGATAGACCAGGGGTAACTGACTTAGCAGTCTAGAAAAAAGGTAATGTGAGTACTGTAGCGATAGGGGAAAGTAAACAAACAGAAAAATGATTTATGTCCCAGAACCCTAGAAGGACTTGAGAACTGGAGATATCAGGGACCCTTGAATTATCCGTTGAAAATTTGTCTATGAAAAGGTCTTTGCCTCTTATCCTCCAATCTTTACCCAATGGGTTTCCTCTCATCACACCAGCAAAAGGCTAGAATTTTACTCCCTGGAAAGGTTGAATCTCTCTCCCAAACAATAGCTAGATGGAACAGAATAGAAACCCAGAAATAAAGCCACATACATACAACCAACTGATCTTCAATGAAGGAAACAAAAACATATACTGGGGAATGGACACTGTATTCAATAAATGGTGCAGGGAGGATTGGAGCCACACGCAGAAGAATGAAACTGAGCCAATATCTCACAGCGTATACAAAAACTAACTCAAGATGGATTTAAGACTTAAATATAAGACCTCAAACTATAAAAATTCTAGAAGAAAACCTAGGAAAAACTCTTCTGGACATTGGCCTAGGCAAAGAATTTATGATTAAGACCCCAAAACAAATTCAACAAAAACAAAGATAGATGCATAGGACTAATTAAACTAAAAAGTTTCTGCACAGGAAAAGAAATATTCAACAGAGTAATAGACAACCTACAGAATGGGAGATATTTATAAACTATGCATCTGACAAAGGCTTAATATCCAGAATCTACAAAGGACTCAAACAACCAAATGACCACATTAAAAAGTGGGCAAAGGACATGAATAGGCATTTTTCAAAAGAAGGCATACAGATGGCCAACGAACATATGAAAAAATGCTCAACATCACTAATCAGCAGAGAAATGCAAATTAAAGCCATGAGATACCATCTTACATCAGTCAGAATTGTTATTATCAAAAAGTCAAAAAACAATAGATATTGATGAAGATGCAGAGAAAAGGGAAAGTATATACACTGTTGGTGGGGATATAAATTAGTACAACCTCTATGGAAAACAGTATGGAGATTTCTTCAAGAACTAAAAATAGACCTACCATTTGATCCAACAGTCCCACTACTGAGTATCTACCCAAAGGAAAAAAAATCATTACATCAAAAAGAAATCTCTATTTATATGTTAATCACAGCACTATTCATAACAGCAAAGATGTGGAGTCAACCTAAATGTCCAAAAATAGGTAATTAGATAAAGAAAATGCAGTATATACAATGGATTATTACTCAGCCACAAAAAAGAATGAAATCATGTCTTTTGCAACAACATGGATGGAACTGGAGGCCATTATTGTAAGTGAAATACCCCAGAAACAGAAAGTCAAATACCACATGCTTATAAGTGGGAGCTAAATAATGTGTACACATGGACATAGTAAGTGGAATAATCGACAGTGGAGATTCAGAAGGGTAGGAGGATGGGAAAGGGGAGTGGGATGAGAAATTACTTAATGGGTACCACATATACTAGTCTGGTGATGGTTACACAAAGTCCCAGACTTCGCCACTATGCAATATATCCATGTATTAATAGCAAAACTGTGCTTGCACCCCCTAAATCTGTAAAAAAATAATGATAAAAAAATAGTAAGAATACTTCTAGCCTCATTTACACTATCTGGGTTGAAGAATAGAAGACTCCCTTAAGAAAAAATTGACTGGTCTGTGGTAAAAGACAGGGAGGTAGTGATATTTGCTTGATATTTTCCCTCAGTGAAAAAGCTAGCTTATTACCAAGTGATATCCACGACTAATAAATCCAGTTCATGCAAACAGAGCTTTTAGCATAAAATATACAAAGAAAAAAAAGCATGCAAAAACACTCAAAGTAGAAACTACAAGGAGGATCAGGAAACTCCAAAAATATTTGAATAATATTCTCAGAGAGTTAGCAGATGATAGTGCATCCACAAAACAAGAACAGAATGTAATTAAAAGTGAATCATCAAAGCATAAAAATGGTTTCTCAGATAGTAAAATTATAGGAGAACTAAAAGAATCAATAGGAGGGTTGGAAGGTACAGTAAGGAAAATCATTCTGAAAATGGATAAAAAAGAAATAAAAAACATGAGAAGAAAGTTAAAATAAATTTAGAAGATCAGAGTAGAAGGGTCCAACATCTACATAATAAGAGTCTCAGAAAGAAAACAGAGAGAGGAAAGTATGAAGGAAATAACACAAAAAAAAATTCTTAGAATTGAAGGACATGAGTTTCTAGATTTAAAGACCCATTGAATGTGCAGCCCTACAAATGAAAAGACAGGCAAATAAGGTCTCCCTCCCCGCCCACCAAAAAAAAAAAAAAAATCATAGAAGATGCTAGAAAGAAAAATTAGGTCACATACAAAACCTAGACTCAGAATGGCAGTCATAGGAATTATAAATGGCGCTAGAACCTTGGAACCTAGGGAAGAACACATTCAATGCAGGGGCGAGCTGAGGAGAATTCACAGACTATGAAGGGAAATTCCTGCAGGACAGCGGGGTAACAAGCAAAGCAAGGATGTGGAATGAGTCAGGTGCCTTGACTGCTGGGAAACCTGAGGTAAACAGGATTGAATGGCCTGGAGAACTCACTACCAACAGGAAGGTGGGCAATCAGCCATGGTCCTGACCTAGCCCGTGGGTGTTGGACCAGCTGCTGTTTGTTCCTGAAGCTCTGCTGAGGCAGGCAGAGGATTCTAAGCCGATGAAAGCGTGTGCTCAGGCTACCAATGGAAGTTGTCCCCACCCATGATATGCACTCTTCTCTCAAGTTTTATTCATTTTTTGAAAGCTTTCTTGCACGTGACTACCAATCTCATTGAATTCTCTTATAGGCACTACCTATTCTATGAAAGACTTTAGTCTCAATAACTGCAGGTAACATTGTATATTACTATCCAATGACATGGGCTTTTCAAGCAATTGCTTATTTTCCTTTGTGATAAATCCACTCTTTTGAAGCACCTGTAAAATTTAGGCATTGAATTTATTTTTTGGACAATTGGCAGCAGAATAGCTTTTGGGGAGAACACTACCTTTGTTTGAGGAAATGCCTTGATTAACCACTCAGTATAAGATGGGGCCCTGTGGGGTGTGGTGTTCAGCAAAGCCAAAGCCACAAAAGAGAATGGTTAAATTGCTCTTTGTGGGAATTATGGAGAAATTCCTTTTGTTTCTGAGAAGGAAGGGTAGAGGAGAGAGGGAAGCCCAGAAGAGAGAGAGGAGAGCAGAGGTTAAGAAATTATGATATGCTGGATGACAGGAGGGAAAGTAGCCAGTGGAAAAAATAGAATGGCTGAAGGATTTCCTACCAGGGCTGTCGAAGACTCAGAGGGAACTGTGTGTATTGCTCCAATGAGATGCACGCTCCTGCTGGCCCACCCACACCAAATCCTAAAGTACACCACACTCTCAAGTGTGTATGCAAATTGGCTTGAAGACAGATGTGATTTTTATACCTCAGTCAACTCAATGTTAAAAAGAGACATCAGGCCCAGAAGTATAAACCCAGAAATAGATTGGACCTCAAGAAGTTTATTCTCCAAGGATGGGAAGGCTTTGGATTTCCACACTGTGCAAAATGAGGGTTCAAGCCTGGACCCGTTGAGATTTGAAGAGAGGAGGAGAACCCAGATGATGTAGAGATTACACTGCTAAAAACACATCACCAAAATGACAGTTTTGAGTGTGCCTTTTTTTTTTCTTTAATGGCTTACTTCTTCTCATTATTTTAAACTATAGCATGTTCAGTAGAATCTGGAGCTTTGTTTTCATTTAGTTACTTTGAGAAAACTGTGTGAAATTAATTACATTTAATGAATGGTATTTTTTTGTGAGTTTCCCATGCTTCAAGAAATGAGGCCAGTTCCTTATTAAAGAAGGCTTTTGAAAAATCTGATTCCATTATATACAGTATTGTTTCCTTATTTGTGATGGTTAGTATCACTTATAAACTCTAGTATTACATAGCACATATGTGCTAGATTTTTCCCTCTGTCCACGCAATACTGTATATATTTTTATTTCTATATATACACATACGTATTTACATACACATGTATTTTTTCCTGTTACCTGTCCATTATCCAGTTTTTTCTCTTCAGAGCTAGAAATTTCATCTGTTGGCAGCTAGCCTGCAGAACAGAGAAGCAAAATTATACCTTAACTGATCTTCCATTTCCTTTTCTGACTTCTTATTCTTTACTGTCATATTTTCACTAGACAAATTTTCTTTTCTGCTCCCATAGATTAACTGAAAAGATTCCTCTGTGTTAGTTCAAAGATTTTCCGTAGTTAACATTGCTTCCCAGTGCTTCTGATCAAATCGATCTCCATAATGGAACTCATCTCTGTGGTTGTTAGCTGATTTTAAAAAGTACCAGAAGGCATAATTTTATTTTTCTTTGTCTTTGCTGTCAGGCAATATTCCTTTAATGATCTGATTCTTCTCACCACATTTATCAGAACATGACTGTGCTAATAGACATTCTCATTTCTGAGCTAACCCACCATTATTTTGAAGATCCCTGTCTGACTTTTTGACTTGGTAGTTAAACACTGTAAGTAAATCTATTACTGAAGCAGAATGAGCTATTTCGAACATGGTTTCTAATCTTCCTATTTTAAGATTTAGTCATTTGCAGAAAAAGAATACAAAATCCCATTAAAGCATCACCAAGTTGTGTTGTTAAGTAGCATAGTTAATTATTGGACTCTGCACATAGTCAGGATAATCAATGATAAAGTGTAAAGCAAAAAAGAAGACTGTTACTTCTCTTGTTCTTGTGTTCTTGACAGACATATTCATCTTCTATTTTCCTGATTAAAAAAATGGAGGCCACCAGAAGAAACTCCCTCCTTTCCCTCTGCCAGAGACAGTCACCAGCTTCTGCTCCCAGCCTCTCCTTATTCCCATGTCCTTTCCTCATCAGGGGCCAGAACCCTTGTGTGTTGTTGGGATTCCATTTAGAAAAATTTACCCTAACCATTGTTTCCCCCTTCTCCTGTATTTTCACTGCTGACCCATCCCGTCAGCATTTAAATATGCTCTAATCTTTCCTATCAAAAAAAAAAAAAAAAAAAAAACCTCGACTCCACACCCCCTTTCTGCAACTTCTTATGTTTGTCCTCTGACTTTTCACAGCCAAACTCATCAAAAATTCTGTGTTCACTGCTTCTGTTTCCTCATATCCCGTTTGTCCCTCCGCGCCCTTCGTCTGGCTTCCATCCTCACAATTCCACCAACATGACTCTCTGCGTGGTCACCGGTGATCCCTGTTGAGGTAAATGCACAGCCTTGTGCTTTTGTTTCACCTGGTCGCTCACAGAGGGCCACACGTTCCTTCTGTAACACCTGACTCCCGTGGCTCCCAGCACCCCTACTCACTCCCCTGTCCGCTGCTTCCCAGCCTCCTTTTCTGGACATTTCTTCTACTCCTCAACTTAAGTGACAGGTGGCAGTTGCTCAGGGCTTGGTCTGTCCTCCTGTCCTTATTTCACATTGTCTCTCTAATGCACTCACACATTTGCAGAGGTTTTATTGGCCGCCTTTTCCCAAAAGATTAATAATGTCAGTGGCAACAAATATAAGGAAGGTTCTGGTGACTCCTATTTCTGGAGAGCTTTTCTCTTTTCAGGGAAATACTTGCAGAGAGGAACTGATGCCGTGCCACCCCACGTGGGCAAATAATCACAATGAAGACTTCTTTAACAGACCCTGAGCTCTTTGACATAAGGAATTTTGAAAGATTCATACTTTTGTCCTTCTCGGGACTCAGTGTGATAGCGCTTGAAGTGGTTCCGATTTATTTTTAAAGTTCTTATTTTAGCTTCAAAAGGCTGTTTCTCGCATCAGTTCATTGCTTATTTCCTCCTAAGGAGAGAACATATTTTTAGCCTTTTGATAATATGAATTGATTGCCAGGATGCTTGGTAACCATTTTACCTTTTCCCGGTAAGATTTATTCAATATTACCTCCCTGTTGGAAGAACTATTTAAAATATTTACTCTAGAACATTCTTAAAACTTTTTAGTACGATTTAATATTTTGTAGTCGAATGGACTAGCAGATGGTTACTTCAGGCAATGTGGCCACTCAATTACTTAGGAACTTTTTCCTAACCAGGAACCTTTCTCAGAACCCTGCGTGTGTTCGAATATTGAGAAGTGTCAGCAGAGGGAAGGAGCCTGTCTGGTGCTGAATCAACCAGGCTGAAAGTTGACTAGAATGTAGGATTAAGTATGTGTCTTAGTTGATCCTTGATGAGAGGAGATTTCTTTGAGGAATACTGACTTCTTCAGTTAACTGGTTTAAAACCACCCACTGTAAAAAGCAGCAGTGTAGAACAGAGGAAAGAAACATGCTCTAAAACTAGGCAACCCAGGTTCAAATGCTGACTCAGTCACTTGTTACATGTGGCTAATAAATATTAGGGGGTGATTTAACTTTCCTGATTCTGACTTTATCACCTATGAATTAGTTTTAGTTAGCTTATATCATAGCATTACTCTGATCGTTAAATGAAATAATGTATGGAAAATATATGTAGCTGTTAATAATAATAATGATAATAACAATAATAATTTAATCCCAGGTCAGGTTCAAAAGCTTCCTCCAGATACCGATGTGTTTCTGAAATGGAAGTGTTTTTAGTTGGATATAATAATAATTAAAATGTGGACAGGATTTTGCAACTCTTTTTTTAATATATATTATGTAGTTTTATCCTTGAAATAACCATCTGCTTGACAAGACTGGTCCCCACTTTGGATTAGGAGACCAAGTACGGGAGTTGCTGGGGCCTTGGTCAAGCTCAGCCGAGGGCAAGAGCACACTCTCTCCTTATCTGTAGTGTATCCACTGGGCTAGAACTGTGCAGAGTCTTAGACCAGCTATACCAATATTCAGCATGATCCCTTACACGTAAATAAACTTCCCACGTTTGTCAAATGAATGAGTCTATCTAAGGATATTACTAAGTGTGACGGAAGCCTAATGCTTCTTTTACATTTTTATTTATGATAGTCAAAGTAATTAAATATGAAATCTATTTGCAGTACAAATTGAAGGAAAGCTGAAACATATTTATAGTGTTAAGTCTTTATAGAATTGGAAATCATTTTTAATAGAGTCAGAAATCACCTCTTTTAAGATAACAAAGAGTTTTATATTCTTTCTTGTGATAAATATTTTCATCTAACTTAGCTTTTCTGATACTTTAGATGGAGCATTTTGGAATTTGATCATTGCAATATGCCAAATCCACATTGTGTTCTTCTGTGTTTTTAATATCTATCTAGGGAGTAAAAGATTTCTTTGTCCTTTTACCCCCAACTTAGACACAGGTAAACACACACACACCAAGCATGGTTTCTCATCAGTCTACTTGGTAGCACTTCAAACTTTTTCAGCATATAGACAATATGAGATCATAACTGAAATTAAACCCTTTTTGGCCAATTAGTTTATTGTTTTTAACTAGACTATTGCAGTATGAAAAAAAATACATGAGTTGAAAAAATTGATTTGATTATTTAAAAATCACAGTGTTGTGTTAGAGAGTAATTTTTTAAAAAGTAAAGGCATGATTATTATACAAATATAAAATAAACAAGTCAAATATTTTTTAATCTCATTAATTAAGTGAAAAAACAAAAAGATGTTATAACCAGTCCTAAGATGTCAAAAAGCAGCGCCCGTGATAGATGAATCCTAGGATATTGGGATACTGAAATAAATGAGCAAAGGAATGAAACACAGCCTTCCTCTCCCTTCTTTCCTCCCCTCTCAGAGTGTGGAGAAGGGGAGGAGGGTCTCTCCACTGGACAGAATTTATTTGTATATCTATAGACAAAAATTATGGCATTGCTATCACTGTTCTACGACTTGCAGTTCAAAGGCAATGCAGGCCACAGAGCCCCCACGGAACCAGAGTCAGATACCCCGAAAGCTGTGTGCTAAAGCTCTAATGTGCAGTTCTCCACTGAAACACACAGTTTCCTCTACACTGAGAAGGTGATGGTGGGACAGGATGTTCTGAAGCCCTGGGAAGCCTTCACAAATACCAGCTTGTGAATATTCACTGTTTTAGTTTTAGTCAAGCTTACATTGAGAAACACTTGTTTCCTCCTTCTCAGAGCAAACTTGGATATCAAAAGAATTCGTGGAGATTGTGTATTGGCATGAGAGAATGGGCACGGGGTAATGTCCAAGCTTCTGTGACTTGACAAGGCCAAGGAATATATTAAATAAGCCATGTGGACCAAAAGATCTCTAAGGCTGCTTCCAAATCTATTGTTGAAAATTAATTGGGAGGCCACTAGGCTGAGAAGCCTCCAGTACCTTGGGTGCTATGTAAGAAAACCAAATCCCAACTCAATGCAAGCAGTAAAAAGAAACTTAAGCTTAACCAATCAGAAACTGTCAAACTGACCTCTAACTAGGGGTCTCTCTACTTTGCCCAATAAATTATATTTTCTTTTTCTTACTTTGCAAACATCTTTTAAAAGTTTCCCCTGGAGCACCCTTGGAGTGAAAACCCGCTTGTGGTCTGGTGTTGCTTATTCATGAATGCTCAAATAAACTCATTCAAATTTGATGTATCTAAGTTTATCTCTTTTTTTCTTTTTTTTATTTCAGCATATTATGGGGGTACAGATGTTTAGGTTACGTATGTTGCCCTTACCCTCCCTCCCCCCTGAGTCCGAGTTTCAAGCATGTCCATCTCTCGGATGGTGCGCATTGCACTCTTTGTGTGTGCATATACCCATCCCCTCCTCCCCCTCCCCCTTCCCCCTCCCCCCTGCCCGACATCCAACAGATGCTATTCTTATATGTACACTTATGTGTTGATCAGTTAATACCAATTTGATGGTGAGTACATGTGGTGCTTGTTTTTCCATTCTTGGGATACTTCACTTAGTAGAATGCGTTCTGGCTCTATCCGGGAGTATGCAAGAGGTGCTGTATCACCATTGTTTCTTAAAGCTGAATAGTACTCCATGGTTAAGTTTATCTTTTAACGCTATAATTCTAAGAATTTATTGCAGAGAAATGTACCCAAACCCAGTGCAAATCGACTGCATCAGAGTCTTTGCAAGCTGAATGAAATGTTCCTCCAAACTGGGCACTGTTCCAGCCCTTGCAGGAGAAGTGAGCTCGTGAAGAATTTGTTCTAATTTCCACATTACTTGCTGCTGTTCACAAGCTGGATGTAGAATCTTGTCCTGAAGCTCAGCGAGAGAACAGAGCTCTAATTAGAGCAAGCACCAATGACTGGACCTGGTAATACAGCCAACACCAGCAAATGCTCGCTGCTGGTCCTAAGAGCCTCCTTAGCAGGCTTCATTTGCAACTGCAGGCCAGGAGGAAAGCAAGCAAACATGAAAAGTGGAGAAAAAGGAAAATGGAGATTTGCTATTTTTTGGCACCTCTGTTATGTTATTTTAGGCTTATTAGTATTTTCGGTTTTGAGGGCTAAGTTATTCTGTTTGTTTCTACGTTCAGTGTGTTTGGATAATTCAGCTTATAGCATCAAAGGGAGTTTATATTTTTCTCTCGATGAGAATGCAGCTCTCATTAGTATTAGTCACAATTCCACATTGCTCTTCTCTCAATTTGCCAACTGTCTTTTTCCTTTTGGAATACGGATATTTTCTTTCAATGTCTCCCACAACTTCTCCAGCCTCAACAACTTAGTGGATTTAAAATGTGCTTCTAATGCCTGTTCTTTTATTTACAGTTTCCAAGTATTTGCAGGTTTTATCTTTGTGCAAGTTACTTAGTCCACATATGAGAGTAAATAAGTGATGAAAATGTACTAAGAATTTAATTCTTTAGTGGAATGCTTAATCTATCCCTCATTAAGAAAAAATACACATTTGCCAAAACTCTTTTAATGTGTGTGTATGTGTGTGTGTGTGTGTGTGTGTGTGTGTGTGTGTGTTTTCCTGCACCTGTTGTAGACTCCTGGGATTATTTTAGTATAAGTTGTAATTGTCCTTGTTTGGAAATAAATACAAAGTAACAAGGCATATTTCCTCTAATTAACGGTAATTCTTTAAATGGAAAGTACCTTTGGACATTGTTTTATTTTTAGAGGTTCAAATTATTTTAGTGTAATTAATGAGAGCAGCAGTTCCTTGACATTCTTAATAATGATATCCTGTTAACTTAAGATCTCACTTTGCTCCCAATTTATGATTAAATGCTCTAAGTACAGTTAGATGTAACACAAATAGTCCTTGCACTTGACTATGACAGAATTTGGAAATTGTTTTGATCATACTAGTATCCCCAGGAAGATTAGAGAGAAAATAAAGTATACTCTAGCTGACTTGTCGTCTTGCTCACTGACTAATCTGGTGTTGTTTGATAGTTTATTTAGAACTCAAAGAAGCCAAATATACAAATTAGTAATTGACGGAATCTCAAAGTGCCCAAGTACTATTGATTTCCTTAAGGAAAACACCCGCCCAATGTTTACCCCTCATCCTTGGTCTTTTCAACACGGCTGCCCCTGCTGAGGAGGCGGAAGACAAAGAGAAAAAAATGGCTGTTCAGGTGGCTTCCAGGACCACTTGTGCCCTCTGCTCCTTGCTTCTTGAAACCTTAATTTAGTGACACATTCGGAGTCCCCTCTCTGGCCTGCTGGACTCAGCTTTGCATATTGCGCTGACTCTGGTTTCCCCCAAAATGTCAAACAAGAAGTTCCCTGTCTTCTAGCTCTCATGACCACATCTTTCCCCTGAATTACCATAAAGGCCAAAATTAATCTTCAGTCTTGCCATTCTTTCCAATGCATCCAGAATAATCTTTCTTAAAGCCCAAATTTCAACCCATCATCCTCTACCTTCAGCCTCTTTGCCCTCAGCTCCTTTGGGAGGGCACAGAAGGGACAGAAACCCAACTTAGGGCTCCACAACTCACCTCAAACTATGTTCTAGTCCTGGGACTTCAGAGTGGGTTCCCCTGGCCAGCACTCTCAGCAGTCCCTGGGAATTTGTTAGCAATGCACATTCCCTAGGGCTTACCCCAGACCTGCATCGGAAACCCTGGGACAGAGCCCGACAACTGTGTCTTAACAAGCACTCCAGGGCATTCTGGTGCGCGCTCAAGCTTGAGAACCACTGCTGTCATCCCAACACCTGCAGTTCTAAACCATGCTTTCTCTTTCTCACTTCCAATAGCTCTCACTCTTCAAACCACATCATCTTCCCCTGGCCAACTCCTGTTTGTCCTTCAGTACAAGACACCACCTCCTCTGAGTGTTCTGTCAATCCCCAAACCAATCCCGACCCTCCTGCTTTGTGTCTCCATGCAAACCCCAGGCTATCTTTGTATGCTAGTCCTTGCCACATAAAAGCCTGCACGTTTCTCTGTCATTCTACCTCCTTCCCCAAGACTGTCAAGTACTTTAGGAGTAGTCCAGGAAGCAATACTTCATGAAATCCTTTCTATCTCAGCTGAGCAAATGCCTGAAGCAAAATAGATCAGTAAGTGTGAAGCAAATGTTTATTGGATGGAATAAATTACCTATTCGCTTTAGGCCAGCTTCAAATTGTTATTTAGAATGACTGACATTATTCCATACATGTACATGATGCTTCCCTGGTTTGATTTTAAGATTGAAAAAAAAAAATCCTCAAGGTCAGGGGCCATTTTTTGGATACATCCTCCCTTTTTCTCACTATTGCTAAAGTGCAATATGCTGCATGTGGAATTCCATTTCAAAGCATTACTTAAATGGCATACTAGTAAAGGCTTAGCACTGCTGATTATCTTCGGAAGGAAGATGAGGGTGTGGGCAGGATGGTATCTGCAACTAGGCCATTTTTAAATAAACTTTCATTATGCAGTTTTCTTAACTCAGGTAATGTATGCTAATGGACAAGTAGGCAAAGGGTTTCGGAGTTTGCCTGGGAAACTGAACTTATTTAAAATTTGTCTGGATTTTGAAACTATGTTCTCCCATTGCCAAGTCTGTAGCCAGTTTATGTAATCAAAAGCATTTATTGCAGAAAAAAAAATGCTCTCTGATAATATCAAATGAATTCCCTTAAACCACTGAATAATTCCTACCAAAAAAAATTTTACCCCAAATAGCCTACCCATGGGTAACTGAAAGAGTAAACAGAGAAGCCTTAAATGTATATATTAATATTAACAGTTTCCAGGTTTATGCTTAGTTAAATTAATGGATGAGTTGAGGCAGAGTCCTCTCTTATGGAATGGCTTCTTAAATTCTGCTTCAGAGATGGTGTGATGGTTAATTTTATATTAGAATGTCAACTCGACTAGGCTAAAGATGCCCAGATAGCTAGTGAAACACTATTTCTGGATGTGTCTGCGAGGTGTTTCAAAGAGATTAGCATTTAAATCAGTGGACTGAGTAGGGAAGATCCACCCTCACCAATCTCGGATGAGTGGGGGGGCTCAGCCAATTGCTGAGGGCCCAGAAAGATTAGGTGGAGAAAAGGACAGTTCTCTCTCCCTTCTGGAGCTGGGACATCCATCTTCTTCTGCCATCAGCATCAGAGCTCTGGGCACAGTGCCTACCATGATGAAGATGCTCATTCATGAAAAGTGCTAGGAATTAGGTATGATTCCACCTCTGCCAACTCTTAAGTGTGTAACTTTAGTAAAGCCACTTAAACTGATGTTGCTGTTGCCAGCCAAACCTGGAGTCTGAAGTCTCCACAGTAACCACAATGGTGAGGCTCTTGGCAGATGTGAAGTGCCTTAGGGTGAGAATATCAACCATTTTCAGGCTGGCTTATTCCCATAAGGAAAACTATTCCATGGTTATTGTTATTTTGAGTGATTCACTACTTAAAAATATGTTGCCTGGGGGGAAAGAGGGAATGCTAAAAGGATGTATTTTTACAAAGTTTGAAAAACAATTCCATAGCTCTATGGACACCCCCTAAAGCAACAGCCAAAAATGGTGTTTGGTGTTGTATTGCTTGGCCTAGAGCCTCCAGCTTGCTATGGGCAGATTGAAAATAATACAGGAAATACCTTATTCAAGAGAAGTTAATTTATCCTTTCTTCAGGCAGCACCATCTGTGCCAAATCTGAATCATTCTTAAAGGTCTGTATCACCCTGCAGTGGCTGTGTTTTGAGTGAAAAGGAATATATTGCCTTTGCTGAATCAACTGTACCACTAAAGCCAGGTCATCCCACCACCCAAACCCTGCCAGTGGCACCCACCCTAGATCCTCACTCTGGTCTACGCAACCCTGTGCAGTGGGCCCTGCTTTTGCCCTGACCTTGTCTCCTGCTGTTCTTCCCTTCCCGTTACAGTTTCCCAGACAAACTCCTGCCCCAGAGCCTGGACATCACTCTGCCTAGAAGGCTCTTCTGTGCCCAGATTTCTTCATGCTTCCTTTCATCACTTCCTTAAGGCCTTCACTGAGATTGTCCTCTTCCCACTGTTGACTTCTGAGACTACCCTTCTTGTTATTAGGATTCTCTCACTCCTTTCCCCTCCCTTCATTTATTTATTTCTCCTTAGTAATTATTATTAAATAATATTCTACATATTTTACTTATTTATCCTGTTAATTGTCTTCTGCACTACCTTTTGAGGGGCAGGAGGACAAGTGCGAGGGTTTTTGAAAATTTGTTTTATTTAAGTATTTAAAACAGGGCCTGATCTAAAATAAATTCTCAATACATTTTTATTGAATGAACAAAGGAATAAATAAATGTTGATGGTCCAACAGAGGAGAAATGATTCATCAGGACAAACCACCAGAAACTGTAGAGTGTAAGCTGCACAAGGAAAAGACTGCATCTCAATAATTCCCTACGGCCTTTTCTCAGAGCTTTATGAAGTGCCTGGAATATAGTGGGCATGCGGTAAATATTCATTTTATAAATGAATGAATAAATGAACAACATAAGCCTCCTAATTCTCACAGTGTGTCCTGGAATAGAACATCATGCTTGGAGCAAGTGGCTTCTTATTACAATTTGGCTAGCAATTTTGTTTCAGAAACTTAAATAAATTTCTTCGGAGTCTCAATCTTCTCATCTTTAAATGGGAGGAATATCATTTTTGAGGTATGTTTGTAAGAATTAGAAGAGTTGAACTATATACAGTGTCTGGCAGATAGCAAAGTTTTAGTAAATATCACATGTTATTTTTTCTCCTCTTTTAATATCCCTTCTAGCTCTAAAATGACTCATATGATCTAATTTACACTTACATTGTTCTCTTTGAGAAAGAATTTAAAATTTCAGCTACAACCCAAACATCTGTAACAATAAAACAAATGGTGGATTCGTATTCTCCTTAAGTTCCTCCCTAAATTTCAAGCTACACCTGTGCAGGAAGTATTATAGCACATAAACAAAGGCTTAATCATTGACTACCATCAAAAAAGAGAAAAAAGGAAAAAAAAAATCTACAATTTCCACAGGAAATTCCAAGCACAAATTCTCACAGTTGCCTCTATTCACTTGTTGTTACTGCTTTGACTATTGTTTTAACTGTGGCTCAAACAGAGACATATGTTTTATGTTTTTACCTCCTTAAAGCAAAGCACTGTCGCCGCACACCAGGCCTGGTCATCAGGATACTTGCCCTAGATGGCCAGGCTGAATTAAGTTAGGGAACCTCGAAAGTTAAGGATTAAATTCCAGAAGTTATATTTAAAGTGGAATTTAAAAATTTTAAGTGCCATGAAGTATGTATGTTCCTTCATTGGTAGCCCCAGAAATCAGTCCTTGTTGGAAGGCATGGTTCATTGACTTTTATCTACCTAGGCCTGGGGCAGACAGGAGTATCATCTTATAAAATTAATAGCTTTATGGCTATAATTTTTCTTCTTATCATCAAGAGTAGAAGATTTGTAGGGAGAATTGTTTTAAGGGAATCTTGGTAAGAGAACTAATGTAACACTTCAGAGAGATTTCTAAATTTATCCCACTTGTGAACTTGACCTATTTTTCTAAATTCCTGGAATTTATTTTTGTTTTGTGCTGACCAGCCTTTGACTCATTTATCTCATTAGTCTTTCTTTGTTAAACTTCAATTAAAATTTTAAGAGAGGCCATGTTTCGAGAACAGCACTAATTATAGTGTGATATAATTTATTTTCTGAGTTGGTAAAATGTCTCCGTTTTGGCCATTTTTAGTCATTTTATGACTCTCTTCAGAATGGTTAAAACTTTAAACAAATTCTTTTTTAAGTAAATAGGATAATTTTATAATTATAATAAGTGTGGAGATATCTTTAGAATATTATATTTTGGGGGTGATTTTTTTGGAATAATAATATTTTGTTTAGATCTTATTTTAATAGTGATCTATAAAGATTGGCTTTTAAGGAGCTTATATTGTAACACAGTTTTGAATTTTTCCTATTCTATTCATAATGAATGTCTTCTCGGTTCCATGCAAACTAATTTTGAGCTTAATGTGACATTTTGTTGACTGCATGCTCTGGTCAAGATAACACATTGATTCTCTCATCTCTAAGCTGACTCTTGATCTCCATTCAGATCCAGTGGGGAAAAAATAACCACATAGTGTTCATTTTTAATATTTCCTAAGGGTTTTTTTTCTCTCAATAATCCTTAGCCTTACATGTTTGGCTACCTGGTATTCTTAGAAGGGGATAGATGTGGTATTTAGAGAATTATGTTTGTGATAATATGCCTAACATTTTATTTTATTTATTACACAAATATTTACTGAGCACTGCTTCAGCTGTCTATGGCTAAATAACAAAACACCCCAAAACTCAGTGGCCCAAAATAACAGTGATCTTATTGTTTTTCAGGATTCTGTGGGTTGACTAGGGCTTAGCTGGATGGTTGTTCTGCTGGTCTTGCTTGGGGTCTCACATGAGATTGCAGTCAAGTAGCAGATGGGGCTAGATCATTCAAGATGGCTTCTTTACTCACATATTTGGCACCTTAGGGCTCCTACATGTGGCTGCTGTCTCCATTGAGCTGACTAGCTTTCTTACATACTGGTTCAGGGCTCTCAGAGGCTGTTATTGGAAACTGCCACTGTTCTTTAAGTCTGTCCTCAAACCATCAGGACATTACTTCCATTGTATTCTATGGGCCACAGCCAATCACAAGATAACATTTCCCAAGGACTTTAATGGTGTGAAAAGAGGGTTTCATCTCAGAGATTAGAGAACTTGATTAAACATCACTTGCAACCCCTACAAAAAGACAAGTGCGGAACAAATTGCAAACTAATGACATTTTGTGAACACTTCAGAGAACTAAGGTCATTGGCCAAACAACTACTTGACTTCTGGACAGAGATGAGTGCATGCAGGGAGAAATAAAACCTGAGCATTTGCTTACCTAGGACACACACTACCAAGCACCACATAATTTAGTAAGAAGATTTAGCTAGCAACTTTTAATGAGTTACTAAAAGGCAAGTACAGGGTAGAATGAGAGTATGAAATCCCTGGAGGTTGCAGACATGAGGGATTGCATCCTCTTGCAGGCTTTCCATCAAAGAATTCCACCAGGTGTTCACAGTAAAGACCAGGGGGAATCCTAAGAAAACTTCTCCAAGGTGCTTGCTGGGGCAGGGAATATCACCCACTGTCACAGCTCTGCTAAGACCTATATCCCCTATCTCCCTCATGGAACAAAAAATTTAATCTACAGGGGAAAGGACAATAAAAACTGTAACTTGAGGGTACTGGTAGAAACTTACTATAGCTGGGAAGAAAAACAAGAAAAAATAGCTCTACCCATGTAGGAGGGCAGGAACATGTGCTAGGTCTCATTATGTCTCAAGAAGATGCAAGAATACTTGTGAAGGGCATACTCCTAAGACCAAAGTTTACTGTGCTTGCCTAAGACTGAGGAAATCCACAACTAAAGGACACAGGGAGCACTGTAGTGGGGGAAGGGCATGCCTTTAGCCTGCACTTGGGTGAGACAAAGACATAAAATGTAACCATAATGTTTGTACCCTCACAATACCCTGGAATAAAAATAAAAAGAAAAGAAAAGAAAAGAAAAATGACCCTTCCCACTACCACCAGCACACTAACAAGTGTTGAATACAAATAACAACAAAAGAGTACAAAGAGAAGACCCAAGGCCAAGCAAGGAGTAGGTGCTGAGAAAACCCAGTGGCAAATTAACCCATATCACAAACACATAATATCACTAAAAAAATTTGAAGCTCTGCTCCACTGAAAGTAACCATAACAATGTCAAACTTTAAACCCAAACTCGAATTCTGACTAAATTAACACAAACTCCCATTCTAAAAGCCTAGCAGAAGGAAAGGTGTGCTCACCTGCACACTTCAAAAATTATTTACTGAGTGTCTAGTATCTTATACAACATGACAGATTTCAACAAAAAACTTACAGGGTGTTCAAAATGGTAAGAAAAAAATGTTTGGAAAGACAAAACAGTACTCAAAACCAGACTCAGATATTACACAGATGTTGGAACTTTCAGAGAGAAAATTTAGAGTACCTATAATTAATTTTTTAAAGGCTCTAATGACAAAGAAACATGTCAGAGCAGATAGACAATTTCAGCAAAAAGATAGAAACTATAAGAAAGAGTCAAGTGGAAATTCTAGAAGTAAAAAACAAAAAAGTAAAAGAGATGAAGAATGACTCTGATGGGTTTGTCAGTAGAGTTGACCTCCTGAAGAGAATCAGTGAACTTGCAGATGGGTCAATAGAAATTAGTCAAATTGTAACGGAAAGTGAAAAATAGTGAAGAACTGAACAGAACATCAAATAGCCATGTGATAATATAAAATAGTATAACATATGCATAATTGGAATCCCAAAAGGAGAAAGAAGAGAGAATGGGACAGAAGAAATATTTAAAGAAATAATGGCTGGAATGTTTTCAAAATTAGTGACAAACATCAAACCATAGATCTAAGAGGCTCAGAGAACACTATGAAGAATAACTTAAAAAAAAGAGTCCAAAAAGCAAACAAAAAATGAGCCTAGGTGATCATATTCAAACTGCTGAAGACCAAAAATAAAGAGAAAATGTTAGGAGCAATCAGAAAAGACTCATCTACAGAGGAATGATAATAAGATTTACAGCAGATTTCTCATCAGAAACCATGCAAGAAAGATGACAATGGAATGACATCTTCAGAGTGCTAAAGGAAAATTATATATCTTCTGGAAATATTCTTCAAAGATGGAGAAATAAAGCCTTCCTCAGACAAAGAGAGAGGAAATAAACTCCAGTTCATGATTTGAGAAATGGCATGTGCATATAGGGAGAGAAGAAATTGGTTGCATGGCACCCTTGGAGACTGTAAGAGGCATTTATTGCATACAAGGTAAAGGTTATGCTATTTGGAGTAAGTTCATGTTATCTTATTGGACCTACTTTTTCTTATTTATAAAATTTTGGTATTGGTCTAGATGATTTCCATGATTTATTAAAATTGCGCTATTTATTTGCCTCATAGTAGTTGTATATTTCTATTCATTCTTTATCAATCTGGGGTAGATATTTCTTTGTGCAGTATATAAAAATAGTTTATTTTAAATTAAATAAATATATTTAAGAAATTTTAGAATGGCCGGGCGCGGTGGCTCACGCCCGTAATCCCAGCACTCTGGGAGGCCGAGGCGGGTGGATCGCTCAAGGTCAGGAGTTCGAGACCAGGCTGAGCAAGAGCGAGACCCCGTCTCTACTAAAAATAGAAAGAAATTATTTTGACAACTAAAAATCTACATAGAAAAAATTAGCCGGGCATGGTGGCGCATGTCTGTAGTCCCAGTTACTCGGGAGGCTGAGGCAGTAGGATTGCTCGAGCCCAGGAGTTTGAGGTTGCTGTGAGCTAGGCTGATGCCACAGCACTCTACTCCAGGCAACAGAGTGAGACTCTGTCTCAAAAAAAAAAAAAAAAAAAAAAAAAGAAATTTTAGAATGATTGGATACACACAGTGACTAGGGCTGATTATAATCAACTTATGGAAACTTAATTATCTATATATAAGCTAATGTCTATATGCCAATAATAGTAAATGTCAATCAAGAGTTAAATTGATTACTAATGGTCAAAAAATAAAATTCCAATCTGAGAATTATGTTTATCAACATTATCTTTTAACTTTTAGTTTTGTCTTATATTTAAAAAGAAAGTTTCTGAATATTCCAATTCGATTTCTGACAGATCTCTTAAAACACTAGCAAAAATTATTGGAATCAGTTCTAGATTTGGTACTCTTCAAATTATTGTACTGTCACTTACAAGGACAGTTGTGATGTATATAAACTATGACAAAGCTGGGTGATTTCCAAATAGAGAATTTGAGTCATGCCTAATACATTTGTGTATATTCAACCAATCATAACATAATAGTATATATTAGAAATAGCATAGACTAAGCAGTTATTGACAAGTATTAGCAGCCATTAGAATTTCCCAGAGGGGTTGTAAAAATAGATTGCTGGGCTCTACCCTCAGATTTCTGGTTTAATGGATCTGGGGAAGGGCCTATGAATTTACATGTCTTACAAGTTCCCAGATAATGCTGCTGTCTCTGGTTAGGGGACCACTCTTTGAAAACTGCTGGTATAGATGAACAAATGTGCTGTCAGGTCAGAAACACCTGAATAAGACCCAGCTCTGCTATCAATTTATTCTGAGAACTCGGGCACGACTTTAATTTTTTAATCTATAAAATGGAGTGAGAACTCCTATGGAGTAATAACTACCATGTGGGGTTGTCGCTAGAATTCCATGAAGTGCTCGCCACAGTGTCTGGAACAGAGTATGTATCTAATAAATCGTCGTTATTGGTCCTATTTGGAATGTTCAGTGATGAAGGTATCATTGAAAATGTTCTGCTTCTCTCAATACATTATATCTTCACACATATTGAGCAAATTAAGTAAACAGACTTTATACTTTGATCCTTATTATGCTAATAGGAAAGCTACTCTTTGAATGAAAAGTGGCCATTTCAATTCTGTATCTCAGGGGCGATCCTGCTTTTGCAAAATAAAAATGCATCAGTCAACCAACATTTCTGGAGTACCTTTGTGCCCAGATGAAACACATCCATACACAGACACACTCACATATACACATAAACTCTAAAGTGAATGAAATTGGCTGTTTCACTTTTCTTCCTTTCTCTCAGCATTTTGTCCCTGGAGCTGGTGCTTCAGGTCGCAGGTTGCATTCCTTTGCTTTGCGCCCCTCCCCCACGTTTCCACGGGCACATCTTGCATCAATTGAGTACCTACAGCAGAAGTGGCTAACGCATGTGTGGGCCCTGATGTATTTCGGTATTGTAATTTCCTATGACTGAAAAAATGAGAAGTGTCACCAAGGAGTCCGGGGGATTTCCTGTCTAGTAATGTCTTTGAAGTTGAAGAATATTTTAAGACGGAGGTTTTTAATTGTGAAGAATCTTAATCACGCAGGGAAGTATGCCTTTGAAATATTTTTCTTTGAACAGTACACTTACCAGTACAGAGAAACTCATTTCCATGAAATGATATTTTAATTTTAATGCATTTACTTCTCTTGCATTGCATGTCTCTACAAATATAATTTTATTCTTAGACCTATTTGTTCCGTTCTGCAAATTAGGCTACTTGCCTTAAGCTAGTCTATTTAAATGTTTCTATTCCCAACATCCATCATTTCAGAAATGCAACTTTAGCCTTTAATTGGAGAAAACAATAGAAAGTGGCCATGACTGAGATTTTCTGGGTTTAGACTCCTGCCCTCTCTGCAAGGGGTTGTTCTCCACTTGAGAAGTCTGAGAATTCCCCTCAATGTTAACTCTGGGTATAAACTCATCAGTCTGAAGGAAAAATGGGCTTTACTTCTAAATTCAACTTTCCTAAATAATTCCATTCACTTGAGGTTTGAATAAACTTGGCTCCTCTTAAAATGGAGTTGTAATTATGCAAAAACTGACTGGGGGAAGTGAAAGGTTTGTTATCAAGACAGGACGATGACACTGTTCAAAGTTTATGTCAAAAAAACGTTTTGCCATAAATGTGTCATCAGGTAGAAGGTAAGATTATTGGTCCTGGTTCACACTCCTAGGTAGTGTATATATATAGTATACATATATATAAACTAATTAGAAACATACTTTATATCTTTGATCATAGTTTTATATATAACACACAGTTTTGTACACACACACACACACCCAGGACCTTTGAAGCCCACATAAAATGACATTCATTAGGAAACCACACTTTTCTGAATTAACTGCATTTTTGTTTTTTATTTTTTTATTTTTTAACAACTTCCGTTTTGGCCAGATGCATTTCTGAAATAAAACAAATAATTTAAATATAGTTCCTTTACTTAAAACACAGTCACTAGTTGCAAACGAATGTGTTGATATCAACCTAGCCTTAATGAAATATCTACCATATTTGTAAGTATATGAATAAAATATATATGTATGTATAAATATATGTTAATAAATAAATGTTTGATCCCAGAGTCTTTTTTTTTTTTTAACTTACGTTTCCATTTTTATTCAACAGCAAGTTTAGGCCGATGTTTCTACTGATTTGACAATACCAGTGGTAGGGGTTGAATTGAATCCCCCCCCCAACCGAAGACATGCTGGAACCCTGACCCCAATCATCAGAATGTGACCCTATCTGGAGATAAGGTCTCTACAGAGGCGAGAGGTCACCAGCATGGACTACAGGACTGTAGTCCTTTAAAGGGAACTTAGGACACAGGCACATGTGAGACTGCGTGAAGAGGAAGGCAGATCATGTTCCCAGAGTCTTTTAATGTTTGAGTGGCAAATTTGGTTTCCAGGTTGCCTGTTTTGTCCAGTTTTTGTGTTTAGTGGTGTCAATATTGCCATTGATACATTTGATTTTGATTTGAGGGAAGATTTATTGTTATCATATTTTATCTTTTCTGCATATGTGTGTGGAGTTGAAACCCCTGGGTAACCAATAATATTTTCTTTGCCACAGAGGAAGATGTGAGCCAAGATGATACCAGGTAATGAAAGTCAGGTGAGGTCCCTTGAGAAGACCACTGTGGTAGCCTTGCATTTGTGTTGACAGAGGGTGAGTCAGATGGGGCAGGGAAAACTTGGGGACCTGCCTTGAAATTGTGATTGCACTGCACGTTATACAAAACGTTATATAAAAAGAAGTAAAAGTCAACTGCGTACACCAAAGAGTGGGGTGGGGTGGGGTGGTTGTGGGATGAGAGAGATTAAGCTTATGCTAAAGATGATACAGACAGAGAGTAATAGACGTAAATAAACGGCAAGTGTCAGTGTTAAGAACATCATTTTTTTTCTTAGCTAGGAGATTTGTGTGCCAACCTACTCAATTTTTGAAAAATAAGAATCATCTGGACTTTCCAAATGTGTTTTCATCTCTGCTTTAGTGAGAAGCCCAGGGAAAAGGCCTGAAGCAGCTTCATAAGTCATCTTCATTTCTGGTTAAAAACAAACAAGCACACTTTTGAAACTCCCACGCTTGATCCAGGCAAAATTTTTCTTAGACTCTAATGAAAATAGTATTCCTTTTAAAAGGAACGTTTTAAAAATCCTCTATATGACATGAGTAATAATAGCTCCTATGAGAATGAATATACTGGAAATTTTTGATTAAAATAAAAACTGAATTTTTCATGGCACCTAGTTTGACTAGACTTTCTCCAAACTTTTTAAAAGAAAAGAAAACTCATGCTAAGTATTAGCTATTCCTCAAAGACATCTTAAAAGAAGCTCTCAGACAGTCTCTAATGCCTAAACTAGAATTTCAAAGACCATGTCAATCATATAAAAAATAATCCTCTTCTTTTTGAATTCCAGAAAAGAAATTTGAAGTGGAAAAAAAAAACACAAACCTTTCCTCTATTCATAAAGATTAGGAATTAAAGTCCACATAAGTAAACATCTTTTTTTGTGCCAACAGTTGAGACATATTTTGACTTTAAAGCATTGTAAGAACATTTTACTTAATAATAGAGCAATTTTTGATCTTTAGAGTCTGAGGCTGAAGACATATGGAAATAAACCAAAAAGATAATTAGCTCTGGTAAAATAAAGAAAGTTTTATTTTATTTTATTTGACAACTATTACATAGGGCTAAAACACTTACCAGGCACTGTTCTAAGCACACTAGAAATATTAACTCTAAACTTTGAATAAACATTGTATTGTCCTGTAAAAGACTATCTTGAAAGAAAATTGCTTGTAGATAATATTCATTCTTCTAAGGAACAATAGTGACTGTTAACGAGTAACTTTTGAATTATTGATTTGCAAATAACTGATCACCTGTCTCATTTCAGTACGCAAACAGGATACCATATTTCCTTTCTCTTAAGAATCCTTTTGAACTGGAAACCAACTCTGGACCCAGAATCTAATCATGGTTCTTTAGGGAAGAATGAAAATAAATTATTCTTTTTAATTATGAAAATCATAAGATAGACTTTAATGAGAGTTCTCAAATTTGCAGATCACTCAATAAAAACTGAGCTCTTGAAAATTTCATAGAATTTCTACAGATTCTCAGCAGATGTAAGTGTAGTGTGGCCATCTTTGTTCCTAACTGATGCAGAATCCAAGCCCTCCAGGTTTTTCAGAAAAAACAGATTTCAAATATTCACGTTTCAAATATTCTTGTTGCTTATCCCCATATTTGTCTCTTCAGTTTTTGCTTTTAGTATTAAAAAATAACATTTTTATCCATCGTTCTGAATGGGTTCTGATTCCCCTTCTTAGAAAATTTAAAATAAGATTAGGCAATTGAGAAACTGCTGTAATGTTGACTTAAAACTGTTATTCAAAATTTTTGTTTAAAACAGTGGGTAAGAGGAGACTTCCAACTTCTCTCTTGTCTAATATTTCAGTTTTCTATTCCCTCTGTGCCTTTGTTGTCACTGTGAAAGTAAAGTGTGAATACAAGTTGTGAAATACCATCTACTCCTTCCGGATGATATATTTTTTTTTGGTTTCATTTATTATGTGATATGCTTGGAAGGCCCACATCCAGTTAAGGTTCTGTCTTTCTTTCAGGGTTTTCCTAACAACCTGCTTGCTTCCTAATGCTCCTGAAAATATAAGTTTTGGTGAAGTCAACATAATCTTTGCATTCAAGATTCTGCTCAGTAAATTACATAAATCTCTTTATAAGTTATACTATGAGAATTTGGTTCTGGAAAATACAGACATATTATTAACTTTAACACTTAGGAACATACTAAAAGTTATAAAAATAGGTGGAAAGTTGGTTTGGAAATACACGGAAGGGAGAAGAGTACTACATAATGTATTCAATAGCAACAAATGAGGATGGCTTCAAAAAGAATCCATCTGATGAAATGAGTCTGTTTTCTTTCTATGAAGGATGGGTAGGTAAGTCAAAGGGACGTGGAAGAGGTGAAGTATTCTGAGTCAGGACTACCTACTGGTAAATGGGTCTGTAGGTTTTTATCACGTGAAAACCTTGGGAATTACTGCTCTGTCTCCTGTTTTACAAGACACAGAACCCTTGGAAACTCAATGAACATTGCTTGACACTTGAAGACAGAGAAGGTGGATAGGGAAATGCGGAGGCGGATAGGGTTTCTACTCTGTTTTGATGTCATTTCCATGGTTCATTTGCTCTGAGTACCCCCAGAGTGTTATTAGAGTAAGTCACAGACTGGATGTGGCCTCTGCGAAGTCACGATTCCAATCTCATCTGGGCCCTCAATTCTCTCCTTCCTCAGCCTCTGACCCTACAACCCAGCAGATGAATTCACAGCTTACTTCGTAGATAAGGCGGGCATCTGAAGAAACTCTCTTCTTGTCCAAACATGTCCAAAATCACCTGCACCACATTCATGCCTACTGTTTTCTTTTAACAGAAAAGATGCTCATGGTCTGCTAATTCTTCTATCTGGCTTTGGATCCCAGGCCTCATTCCTTCTCAGGAAACTTTTTTTCTATCAGTTTTTCTTTCTCTCTTTTCCCTTTTACCTCTTCAACTTCCCTGCCTCTGACTCCCATTCTTCACATACAACAAACTTTACTTTTAGTCTAAGTACACAGCCCACTTTCTTTTTTTTTTTTTTTTTATTTTTATTTTTTATTTTATTCCAGGGTATTGTGAGGGTACAAACACTGCAGTTACACTTTATGCCTTTGCCTCACCCAAGTGCGGGTTTAAGGCATGCCCTTCCTTCCCCCCCCTTAGTGCTCCCCGTGTCCTTTAGTTGTTGATTTGCCCCCCCATCCCCCTAATCCCTAGAGAGTATTTCTGCCATGTAATCAACTTGGTGTTGATCAGTTAGAACCAGTTTGATGGTGAGTACAAGTGGAGCCCATTCTTCTGCTCTTGTGGTGCTTCACTTTGGATAATGGGCTTAATTTTAATCCAAGAAAGTGTAAGAGGTGCTAGATCACTGTCGTTTCTTATGATTGAGTAATATTCCATTGTAAATATATACCAAATTTTATTAATCCACTCATGGATTG
>RJWJ010007523.1:0-57224 GCA_004363605.1 Indri indri | reverse complement strand
GAGACGTTTACTCTGGGGGGTTTCAACGAGGCTTTTCTGGCCAGGTGCTTACCTGACACCATCTATGAAGTGATGGGATTGTCCGATACCAGCATAGAGATTTAAAAATAACTTCTGCATGTTGTCTTTCTCTCCTCCCACGTTACTGAATTTGTTTGTTACTCCCAACGCCGACATGTACTGAAGTCTACGCATATGAAAATGATACCTGCGAACAGCAAGATAAACTTTGGGGCCTTGTGGGTTATTAAAACACAGTGTTCCCAGCTATTCCTCTCCTAAGAAAACAGTAAAAATGCCACACTTTGAGTATGTCAAATATCTCTCTATTTCCACTACCAGATATTAGTGAGGATACTCAAAACCTCTGCAGCTCACCTCAATTACTCCTCAGATAAGAAGACATACAATTTCCCTCTAAACATGTTGTTTCAAGCAGGAAATTACATCACAGTCGGCCTGTGCAGACAGTGCTCATGGAAGCCCACGATGGGCTACACTGTGCAGATGACCACGACCCTTTCAGAAACAGGAAGCAACTGAGGCTCAAAGTAATGAGTAACCTCAAGTCCCAGAATCCCATGGCCAAATTCAAGATAACATATTGTATGACCTGTAACTGTTAACCAGTGGTAAATAAAAATGACCACTCCTCTGTTTTTATGGGGAATCATTATGGTTAGTGCCAGGAATGGACAACTGTCTCTATTGTGTCCACCGTCCACATCCACACCTCAACAGTCCTGAAAGAGTGTTGAAGACGTGGAAACAGAAGTGATCACAATGACATCTTCCCTCACTGACCTCCCAAACCCCCAAAGAGAAGATAAACATATACACCAGCTCATCGTCTCACGCCACCATTTGCATTGTTCGAAGCCCTTATTTCCATCTTACAAACCAAAGTACTACCATTTGTTCACCACCTCTTTCCTCAAAAATATAACACACTAGGATTACAAAAAGTTTATTTCATGTCTATTTCTGGAGCCCTCTGTGCCTGGATTATTTGTGCTGAAGTCCATTATGTTTAGAGTCTACGATTCTGGAGTCTGAGGGAGGCTGATGAGTCACTAACAAGACCACGAGCATGCTATCTGAGCAAAAAACAAAGGCTTGATTGAAACAGTGATGCTCTCTCTGTCCCTTCCTAAGTTAGTGTTACGACAATTTATGTAAACATATTTGCCTAATTTACACATCATATAGTTGCTAAGGAGCATATACATTTATATATTTTAGTTGAGGTACTTTATGGAAGACAGTGCCCATCATAGGAAACATTTTGGTGTTTAGATATTGAAAAAGGCAAAACCAGGTCCACTCCACAAGCCTGGGAGCTGGCCTCACACTCACCTCAAGGCCAAGTCTTATGCTGCTGAAGAGACATATGACAAACATGTCCAGCATCAGACAATGATCCTCAGTGACCGAGATGGATCAAGACAAAAACAAGGGCATTCTGTAACCATGTCTATAAAAATGGTAAAAGGGAAATACATCCTAAACCGTGAATATGGCGAAAATTTCCCCATTCTCTATTAACCCCTTCATGATGTCCAATATAGAGAAATGTCTTACTTCTTTAAATAGAAATCAGTTAGCCTAAAACAAAGACAAACCCTGTGAGAAATTCTTTTGAATACCATCTTACTGATACATCTCACAGTAAACGGTTTGTGGTCATATTTATTACTATAATTTATTACAAGCTGTTTGACAACAGGTCCTGGTGGTCTTTGGCAAGAAGTCACTACAACATGATTTAATGTTTGGTATTATGAGTAAATGAGAAATTATTATCATAAAAATTGTACCTAAATAAGCATGAAAACTAAAATTTATGTGAGGGGAAAAAAAGGCCTGAAGTTGTAAGAACATGCTAATGTTGACTCACAATATTGAACTAATAACTTAGCAAAATTATGAAGTTTATCTTACTCAATGATCTTGAGATATATATATATAAAATAAAGTTTATCTGATGCATGATTGCAATGGATTATTTTAATATATCATCTCACTAAATAAAAAACTCATTTGATAGTATGCAAGTTGTCTGAACACTGCTAATATTTCTAAGAAATATGTAGAGAAGTTTTGTTTGAGGAAGATATGCGTATTGTTATTAATCACATAATCAAATATAATTCAAAATAAACCAAGAGATGGCCGGGTGCGGTGGCTCGCGTCTGTAATCATAGCACTCTGGGAGGCCGAGGTGGGAGGATCACTTGAGCTCAGGAGTTCAAAACTAGCCTGAGCAAGACTGAGACCCTGTCTCTACTAAAAATAGCAAAATTAGCCAGGCATGGTGGCGTGTGCCTGTAGTCCCAGCTACTTGGGAGGCTGAGGCAGGAGGATCGCTTGAGCCCAGGAGTTTGAGGTTGCAGTGAGCTATGATGATACCACTGCACTCTACCCAGGGTGACAGAGCAAGACTCTAAAAAAATAAATAAAATAAAATAAAATAAGAGATTACATTCAGCTTTGAGGTAACAGTAAAACACTCACAATCCTCCTGAGATGAATATGGTGCTTATTCTCACATGACAGGACTGGATGAAACCAGTTGCTGCACAGTGCATTAGAGTAACAAGCTCCATAGAGCTGTTTTTCTTTCTTTCTTTCTTTTTTTCATGGCACCATTGTAGCTCTCATCCTGAATCAGTAACAGTCACCATCCATATGAGCAAAGGTGTTTATATACAAATTGGACCTTATATGAATATAATTAAGAGAAGAGCCATGTCAGATCATAGAATATTCCCAACCATGACAATCTGAATTGGTTATTGGTGGACCCATTATGGCTTTCAAAAAAATCCAAATGGCAGTTGGATCTTTGATATGGACCTTGTAAAGACAACTCTGGAAACCTACACCTGAGAACATGGAGGTGAAGTAGTTGGTGGTGATTTTAAAGACAGTCTTGATTGGCACGACAAAGGATCAGGAAAATGAGCTACATGAACGTGTCCACACAGCCCATATGAATCTGTCTGCCCATATCATGCCTCCAAAATCTGACTAATACCTTCTTCACTTCTGCCTTCCAACTTTCCTGGAAGTTAGGCTACTGATGCAGTCTAACATAGAATCATAAAAGAAACGAATTCTGGAAAGTTTAGTTCCCAACATTACCCGCATTGACATAACACAATCCATGGATGGCATCTCCCATTCTAGATTTTATTGTCCTATCACAGCTCGCTCCTTATCCCAAAATCAATTATACAAATAACAGCCAGAATAAATTACAAAGAGTAAACAGTAACAGATGAAAATAATACTTTTCATGAGACTATAGTCTATGATAAACTTTACATACACATAAATAGAAGCCAGCTCTTTATTAGGAAGGAAAATGGAATTAACTTCTTTGTGCCAAGGGGGAGAAACAGTTGTTCCCATAAAAATGGAATGTATATACTAGGTAACAAAATCATGAACGTGCTAAATGAGGCCAGTAGGTATATGCCAACATTTATTAACGAAGACTTATTTTTTCAACAGCCCTCAATCACAGAACAATTAAACAACCATATAAAAATTCGACGTACCTGAATATCAGAAATAACATTTAAATTCACACATGGATTAAACACACTTCAAAATGGAAAGACAAAAATTGTATTAACTGACCTAAAACAACACTTCCTATTAAACTCATGCACAATGCTTTAAGATTACTTACAGAATTATATGAACTCAATGTTTCTTTATGAGAGTAAGAATTAAATATTCATAGTCCAGAACTATTTTAAGTATGAGCCACTAATGAACATCATCTATTACTTCTACATTTCTGTAAGGTTGTATATTTTCTGGAGCACTATAAATGAATTGGTGTGCATGAGGCTTTTCATATTATAAGATTTTGCTACATTAAGCATTTTCAAATGACACTGAAAGTTATTTGTTAAAATTGAAAACCTTCCTGCGTTCTTCACATTTAGAGGGTTTTGATCCAGTGTGCATTCTTACATATTGCTGTAAGCATGTGGGCTCACTAAAGACTTTGGGACGTTGCTTATATTCAAGAGCTTTTTCTCTTCTGTGTGTTCTTTCATGGCTTCAAATTGAGCTAAAATGACTAAAGGCTTTCCCACGCTCCTTACATTTATAGAGGTTCTCTCCGCTATGCAGTCTTATATGTGATAAAAAAGACTGTGTGATGATAAAACCTTTCCCATGTTCTTTACATAGGATTTCTCTCAAATATGAGTTCCTTTCAAAAAGTATTTGCTTTTTCTCCATGATGAGTTCTTTCATGTATTTGAAAGGAACTAGAACAACTGAAGCTTTTACTACATTTCTTATATTTGTAGCGTTTCTCTCTAGTGTGAGTTCTTTCACGTGTTAGATAGTAAGTGAAGCTAGTGAAGGCTTTACCACATGGTGTACACTCCGGGTTTCTTTCCCAGTGTGAGCTCTTTATGTCTTTGAAGGTAACTGCAACAACAGAATACTTTCCCATAGTCCTTATATTCATAGGTTTTCTCTCCAGTTGACTTCTTTCTTGTATTCAAAATTAAAAGGAACTAAAAGATTTCCCACATTGTTTACATTTATATGGTTTCTCTCCAGTAAGTGCTCTCAAGTATTCAAAAGCAGTGGTGCTAACTGAAGGCTTTCCCACACTGATTACATTTTTTTTCACACTGATTACATTTAAATGGCTTCTTTCCAGTATGATTTTTTTCCATGTATTAAAAAGGCACTGACACAATTTAATGCTTTCCCACACTGCTTACATTCAAAAGGCTTTTTCTCTTTAGTGTGAGTACTTTCATGTATTTGTGATGAATTTGGAACATCAAATTTCCCACATACATTTATAAGGTCCACCTCCAATGTGTCATCATGTGTTTTTGAAAGCTTGCATGGCAAAAGTAGCCTTTTCCACATTCCTTACATTCATAGGGTTTCTGTCTAGTATGAGTCCTTTCATGCATCCGAAAGGAACTGGAAGATCTAAAGGCTTTACCACACTGTTTACATTCAAAGGGCTTCTCACCAGTGTGAATCATTTCATGTGTTCGAAAGGAATTGAGATAACTGAAGGCTTTCCCACACTGCTGACATTGATAGGGTTTCTCTCCAGTATGAATTCTTTCATGTATTCGAATAGACGTGGATGAAACAAAAGCTTTACCACAATGTTTACATTCGTAGGGTTTCTCTCCAGTGTGACTTCTTTCGTGTATTCGAAACGGGCTCACAGAATGAAATGGTTTCCCACATACCTTACATTTATAAGGTCCCTCTCCAGTGTGCTTTATCATGTGTCTTCGAAAACTTGGGATACAACTGAAGGCTTCCCCACATTCCTTACATTCATAGGGTTTTTCTCCAGTGTGAGTCCTTTCATGTATTCGAAAGGTACTGATAGATCTAAAGGCTTTACCACACTGTTTGCATTCAAAGGGTTTCTCTCCAGTGTGAATCCTTTCATGTAATCGAAGGGAGGGGAGATAACTGAAGGCTTTCCCACACTGCTTACATGCATAAGGTTTCTCTCCAGTATGAGTTCTTTCATGTATTCGTAAAGAAGGGGAAGAAACAAAAGCTTTATTACATTGCTTACATTTATAGGGTTTCTCTCCAGTGTGGGTTCTTTCATGTACTTGAAATGAACTCAGAGAATGAAAGGGTTTTCCACACACCTTACATTTATAAGGTCCATCTCCAGTGTGCTTTACCATGTGTCTTCGAACACTTGTGATACAAGTGAAGGCTTTCCCACATTCCTTACATTCATAGGGTTTCTCTCCAGTGTGACTTCGTTCATGTGTTCGAAATCTACTGGGATAATCAAAGGCTTTCCCACACACTTTACATTTATATGGTATATATCCACTGTGTGTTATCATGTGTCTTCTAATTCTTTTGAGAGAAAAGAAAGTTTTCCCACATTCCTTGCAATCGTAGAGTTTCTCTCCGGTGTGAATAATTTCAGGTGTTCGAAAGGAGTGGTGGGGGCTGAAGGCTTTCCAACACTGGTTACGCGTATGTGACTTCTCTCCATGTTCCTGATATTCATTTGGTTCACGTTCAGGGTGATCTCTAACGTGCCTGTTAAGGGATGACTGACCCATGCTGACTTCTCCACGCACACTGCTTTCACATGGTTTTACTCTAGGAGTTCTCTTGCTCAGATTATGATTTGGACTCTGGCTAAAAATTCCTCCACACTGACTACCTCCTTTACTTTGACACAGTCTCTCCACCGTATGACTTCTGTAAAGAATAAGAAGCACGTTACTAAGTATTTATTAATGGTTTTATATTAATAGCTATTAGACTTACATTTTTAACATTACCATGGAAAGTGTAAATTTGATGGCATACCTGATTTGTTTAAACATGAATGGATTCAATGCTCTGCAAGAGGGCTCGACCACAGCTATTACATAGTGATATTTATATACAGAGTTTCTTAATTCTGTTTCCAAGTCAAATTTTTTTGCAAACATTGAACATCTATTTACATGTAAGCATTATGTTTTTGGAGAAAATTTTCCTATAGATAATAAATTTGAAGCTAGACTTATCCATTTTGTTTGCCTGTTTCTAAAATTTCAGGACATGCTAAGATACTGTCAAATGAATTTTCTATGTGAGGGAGAATTACCTTAGATTTCTCCCTTGGCGTTTGTAGTGATCTTCAATGTTCTGGTCTTTCCATTTTTTTCCTAAACACAAACCCAGAAAAATCATTATGAATTAGTACAAAATTACATAAAAATTATTAGATTCTAGGTTTGCGGCACGTTGTGACCATGCCTGGTTTACTTGCCAAAGTATTCTCTAGGCACGTTTCCAATTAAGGAGCAGTGTCAATACATTAGAAACACTGGCTCCCTAATTCACTAAGTGATGAACTGAAATAATCTTTACCTATAGAGGACAGGTTCCTGATGGTTTCCCGCATCACATCTCTGTAGAGATTCTTCTGGGAAGGCTCCAGCAAAGCCCACTCCTCCTGCGTGAAGCTCACGGCCACTTCCTCAAAGGCCACTGAGTCCTGAAACGTCCCACATATGTGTAGAGAAGAGTGGGTGAGACGGACAGCAATGCAGCTCTATACTCAATTCATAAGAAGTTCACGTTATGCTGTAGTCTCCAAACGTCCATTCCGTGACTTGGTCATCAGACTCTTACTCTCTGTTCACGTGCACTTCCTCCTACACAGCAACTATGGTACTAGAATTAACCTCTGGGTGAAGCAATAGCAATATGTGAACACGCCTCTCATTGGTGGTTCCAGGAAGTAATATGTGCTTCCTGGGTCACAACCTGTCACACGCTGTCTCTACAGTGGACTTTGAAGCACCTGTCATAACAAAGTTGTACCACTGCATGTGCGGAAGACAGTTTATATCAGCAGTTCTAAGACTGCGTATCCTTAAAAACATCTTCTGGAGATGTTCATCCATTGCTGGTATCTAGGAATTGGGGAGGGCCTCCACCAACCCATATGATGAGAGTAGCTCGCTGATCCTAAACTGTTTATGAAAAAATATGGTAATTTTTCATCTCCTGTTTTCCTTCTCAGAGTTTTGTAACCAGTTCTATAAGCAAAAAAATATTTTCTCAATAATGTTTTTAGTTCCCTCATATTTCAAATGAGTTTTCAGTGTTCACACTATGGCTGGGACTGGCAGCTCTAAGTGGCCTTGAGAGCAACATTTATCTTGGCCTTGGTAACTTAACGGCTACAGTCTCAATTAGGCAGAAAATAGACAAAGAATTCTTTAGCAAAATTTGCTCACCAGAACTTTATAACTTTCTGTTGTACTGATACATTGTCTTTTGAGTTCCTTTCGCAGGAACAGTGAAACCTCCTACAAAGCCTCACGCCACCTGCTTGTCCGGAAAAGACAAGATAAGCGATGCTCCACCACAGACCTTGCCTGAAGACCCACTGAGCCTGCGCGCAAGGTTGAAAGAACAACCCTTATTAACCCCTCGCTCATTATAATACTAAAATCTCCGCCCTGGGAGGGACTTACCTGCCATTTTTTGATCATGAGACGTATGTACTAGCAGGATTTCTCACTGCACTTGCGTGCCCTGCACTCTACCCCAAACACACAGTAATGCTCACACTCTTCATGCATTATTTATTTTGCCTGCAAAAAAACCCCCTAACCCTGTTGGTGGGAGAGGTAGATTTAAGACAGTTCATACCTCGCCCTCCCTATTGATACATCCACGGAAATAAATCCTTTCCTCCTGACAATCCTCACTGTCTCAGTAATTGGCTTTCTGTGCGGCTGGCAACATTGAATCCCCTCCCCTTTTAGGTTCAGTAACAGTTTGGGATTTTGTTACATGTGCAATACAGGGTGCCTACATGATGAGCTCCCCTAAAAACACTCTAGGTACCCAATCTGTAATGAGCTTCTCTGGTAAAAAATATTTCACGTGTTGTCAGAACTTGTTAGCTGAGAAATTAAGCCCATCTTTTGTGACTACACTAACAGAGAACATTTTCAAGCTGTACTTTCCCTGTAATGTATCAAACCAAACTGTAAACCGACCCCTTACTCAAGGCTTCTTGGGTTTCTGTCACTCATAGTCTGCTCAGAATAAACCTATTTATTTTAGAGAGTTTGGGTTTTTTTCCTTTAACAAATCACAGTGCCTCGGCCAGGTGCAGTGGCTCACGCCTGTAATCCCAGAACTCTGGGAGGCCAAGGCAGGAGGATCACTTGAGGTAAGGAGTTTGAGACCGGTCTGAGCAAGAGCGAGACCTCATCGCTACTAAAAATATAAAAATTAGCCGGGCATGGTGGCGCATTCCTGTAGTCCCAGCTACTCGGGAGGCTGAGGCAGGAGGATTGCTTGAGCCCAGGAATTTGAGGTCACAGTGAGCTACAATTTTTTTTTTCTTTTTTTGAGACAGAGTCTCGCTTTGTTGCCCGGGCTAGAGTGCCGTGGTGTCAGCCTAGCTCACAGCAACCTCAATATATATATATATATATATATATATATATATAATATATATATATATATATTTTTTTTTTTAGTTGTCCAGATCATTTCTTTCTATTTTTTAGTAGAAACGGGGTCTCGCTCTTGCTCAGGCTGGTCTCGAACTCCTGACCTTGAGCGATCTACCCGCCCCGGCCTCCCAGAGTGCTAGGATTACAGGCGTGAGCCACCGCGCCCGACCTGAGCTACAATTTTTAAAAGGATAAGGGAGGGGCTGGGGACCCCACAGACCACAGCCCCTGCCGTGCACGACCTCCACACACCGAGTGGGGACCCTCCCCCAGTGAGGTTGAGCATCAAAGGACTGGCTCCCAGTCACACCTGATTGGATGATAAGCTCCACCCGCCCCAGCCCCCTATTGTGACGCAGCTCCAGGCTCCGCCCCCCCAGGCATGAGACGAGCTAAGACACGTGACTGGAGGGAGCCAAACTCATTCCAGAACACAGCGCTAGACAGGGGCGGGCCTTCTTCCAGAACCCAATCCTTAACGTCCCCTCCAAACATCTCCCCTAAGCCTTCCTCCGAGCAAGGAAGGGACAGTCGGAGCAAGGAAGGGACAGTCCGCAGGGGATCTGGACAACAGGAATCATCCTTGCCTCTCCTCTCTCCTTCACTCCAGTGTAAGGTCTGCAAGCGCTACCATTTCTGGGTACCAATTTCTGTCCTACTTCATGGTGCTCCAACAAAAATATCATAAACCAGGTGGCTTAAACAACAAACATTTATTTCTCACAGGCCTGGACGCTAAGAAGTCCAAGATTCAAAGTCTGGTAAGAGCCTGTTTTCTGGTTCGTAGGCAGCCGTCTTGCAGTGCGCTCCCAAGGCAGGCAGCAAAAGCAAGCTTTCTGGGGACTGCAGGCATCCAATCCCATTCCTGAGGCTCCAACTCTCAGAACCTAATCAAATCCTAATTAACTCCCTGGGATGCCATTTCCTAACACTGTCACATTAGTGAATTAGGTTCAAACAAATCTGGGTGGACACAGGCATTCAGTGTCTGACAGGTTTGTTTTTTCTTGAGTTTTAAGAGTTCTCCAAATATGCTGCATATTAATCCCTTATCAGATATATGATTTGGAGATAATCTCTCCTAATGTATGTGTTGCCCTTTTACTCTGTTGATTCTGTCTTTTGATGCCAAAAGTTTAGAATTTCCCTGCAGTCCAATTTATTTATTTTGTCTTTTATTACTCATGCCTTTGGTGTCATATACAGGAAATCATTGCGAAATCCAGTGTCATAAAGCTTTTAGCCTATGCTTTCATCTAAGAGTTTTATAGATTTAGGACTTACACTTAGGTCTTTGATCTACTTTGAGTAAATTTTTGCATATGGTGTTAGGTAAGGGTACAACTTCATTCTGTTGTATGTGGAGGTCCAGTTTTCCCAGCACCATTTTTTGAAAACACTATCCTTCTCATTGAATGGTATTTGCACCTTGACAAAAATTATTTGATACTACACGCAAAGGTATATTTCTGTGATCGCTACCTTGTTCCATTGGTCTACATGTCTGTCTTTATGCCAGTGTCAAACTTTTATTACTATAGCTTTGCAGTAAGTTTTGAAATCAGGAAATGTGAGTCCACCAAATCTGTTCTTGTTTTACAAGACTGTTTCGTCTATTCAGAGCCCCTTGAGATGCCGTATGAATTTTAAGATGGGTATTTCTATTTTTATTTCTGTAAAAAACATCACCGGGTTTTGATAGGCACTGTGGTGAATCTGTACATTGCTTTGGATAGTATCTACATGTTAACCGCACTAACTCTTCCATTCCTGATACACAGGATGTCTTCTTAAATTATTTTCAGCAATATTGTGTAATTTTAAATGTACAAGTCTTTTACCTCCTCGATTAAATGAAATTCTGTTTTTTATTTTTGATATGAGTGAAAATGGAATTGTTTTCTTAATTTCCATCTTGGATTGTTCGATGTCAGCATATAAATATGAAACTAATTTTTGCATGTTACTTTTATGTCCTGCTACTTTGCTGAAGTCTACTAAAAATAGAAAAATTAGCCAGGTGTCTTGGCATGTACCTGTAGTCCCAGCTACTTGGGAGGCTGAGGCAGGAGGATCACCTGAGCCCAGGAATTTGAGGTTGCTGTGAGCTATGAAGATGCCCCTGCAAACTAGCTGGGGTGACAGAGCCAGACTCTGTCTCAAAAAAAAAAAAAAAAAAAAAGGAAAAAGAAAAAAAGAATGTCCACTCCTGCTACTTTTATTCAATGTGGTATTGAATGTTCTAGCAACGGCAATTGGGCTAGGAAAAAAAGGCATTCAGATTGGAAAGGAAGAAGGAAGATTATCTCTAGTTATGGATCATATGATACTGTACAGAGAAAATGCTAAGAAATCCAGTAATGAACCATTAGAACTGTAAATCAGTTCATCAAGATTGAAGGCATAAAATTAAACTACATAAATCAATTGTATTTCTATACACTTGCAATGAAGTATTTCAAAGCGCAATTAAAAAAACAAATATATTTACAAAGCACCCAAAAGAATAAAATACATAGGAATAAATTTAACAAAAGAAGTCTTATACTCTTAAAAACTACAAACCTTATCGAAAAGCTGAAAATCTAAATAGATGGAAAATCATCCCGTCTTCATGGATCACAAGGCTTAATATTATTAAGATGGCAACACTTCCCGAAATAATCTGCACCTTCAATGCAATCCTTGTCAGAATTCCAAGTGACTAACTTGTTAAAATTGAAAAGTTGATTCTAAAATTCATTTGGGCTGGGCACGCTGGTGGCTCACACCTGTAATCCCAACACTTTGGGAGGCGGAAGGATCACTCGAGGCCAGGAGTTTGAGACTAGTGTGGGCAATATAGCAAGACCCTGTCTCTATAAAAAAAAAATAAGAAAAATTAGCCAGGTGCGGTGGCATGGGCCTGTAGTCCCAGCGACTTGGAAGCTGATGTAGGAGGATCACTTGAGCCCAGGAGTTCAAGGCTACAGTGAGCTACGATGGCACCACTGCACTCCAGCTTGGGCAACAGAGAGAGACCTTGTCTCAAAATAAATAAATAAATAAATAAAAACAAAATTCATGTAGCATTGCAATGGACTCAGAATATCAGAGGCATTCAGAATGCCAGCACAATCTTGAAAAAGAACAAAGTAGAAAGACTCAGGCCTCACAATTTCAAAACTTGCTACAAAGCAACAATAATCAAGACAGTACAATAATGGCACAAGGTCAGTCATTTAGATCAATAAAATACACTGACAGTCCAGGTGGAGTGAGTTCAGCAAACAGCATAGCAGAACACTCCAGATACCTGTCCCTCCACAGAACAGTTAAACAACAGTCAGAAACAACTTTGTCAAAACTCCCAACAACCATCGAAGGTGTACAGCAACCATGGGAACGCAGTGTCAAAAAAAAAAAAGGGCAAGTGAAAACTCATAGGAAAGCCTTGGGGACTTTTTACTTGTCCTAGCCCATCCCCTCCCCACCTCAGCACCAGACTTGAGGACAGCAGCCCAGGTTCCCAGCGTGGGACCCTGGTCACAGGTTCCAGAGAGAGCAGGGCAGATCTCATTTGCAAATTACTCCCTTTATATGTCCCGATCTGTCTAGGCGCTGCCTTAAGGTCTAAAAAAATGCTCTTTTCTGTGTTGCTGGAATCCAATCAGAGTGAAAAACTGGCAGGAATTGCTTGAAAATACTGTAAAATAAATGAAAAACGTGCAGCCGGCTGGAACAACAGATGATGGTTGAGGCATATAACAGAATACCTAAAGCCCAGGAGCAGAAGCTGGAAAGAAAATTTCCTGCAGAAATCAGGGTATTCAAAAGCACCTAAGTACACACCCAGGAAACTGAAAAAGCCCCATGCACGCCCCATGTTTGGGGGTGGGAGATGTGTCCCAATTCTACCCCTCTGGACCCTTCCAGACCTCACTGTAATCTCTTTATCTAGATGTTTGTTTGTATCTTCTAAAATATTTTTCATAATAAACTGGTAAACATGTATCTCTGAATTTTGTGTGCCACCCTAATAAATTAATCAAGCCTAAAGATGGGGCTGTGGGCACCCCGACTTGAAGCCAGTTGGTCGGAGTTCTGGAGGCCCAGACTGACCAGTGCTGTTTGAAGTGCTGGCAGTCTTAGGTGACTGAGCCCTCAACCTGTGGGATCTATCGCTGTCTCCAGGTAGACAGCTTCAGAATCAGATTGGCTTGGCAGACACCCAGCTGGAGTCACCTGCAGAACTGAGTACTGGTTGGTGGGGAGAAACCCCCATGCATTTGGGCACAGAAGTCTCCTGTGTTGATTGTTGAGTGAGAGAATAAAAAAAAGTTTGAGTTTTTCCTCATACAATTGGTGCCAACTAAGGGATTGGCTGGAACAGCTTGGGGCATGGAAGCGTGGTTTGGGAAGAGAAAGGATGAAAGAGTGGGGCATGAGGAACCTTTGATCCCTGGATAGCGGCCTGGTCACCCATGGTATAAAACAGCAACTACGCTGCATTCGGTTACTAAAGGTAAAATTTACCAATGAAATTTAGAGATGGTGGTAGACCCAGCTCCCAAGGAGTAGGCTCACTGGATACAGAAGAAAATACAAAATAATAAGAAGCATGCTAAACACACAATCCCTTTGTTATTACTGCCTGTAATAACTAAAATTAAAGTCTTTTAAAAGAGAGTGCTGGTCAGGGCTTGACGCGGGACCACACTCAGATGTTGACGTGTCTGACCCCAGGACACTGGGCTCCAAGCCATCCACAAGAGGGAAGATAGTGTCAGGGCAACAAAAAGTATCTCTAAGACTACCAAAAAGGCAGTCAATGTGGGGGAAGGGCAAAACCAAAAAACTATTGAAACTAGAGGGTATAGTCTGAAAAAAAAGTCTCATTTTGTGGGTTGGTATCATCAGCTCTCTGACGAATCTTTACCAAAATAGATTATAAAAGTAACTAATTTTGGAGCAGTACCTTTGGTTTTAAATACTATAGAGTGGGAAAAAAAACATGTTTAGGTTGATACAAGACCCACAGCTCACTATTAAACAATCACAGATGGGCCGGGCGTGGTGGGTCACACCTGAAATCCCAGGACTTTGGGAGGCGGAGGCAGGAGGATTGCTTCAGGTCAGGAGTTCGAGACCAGCCTGGGCAACATAGCAAGATCTCGTCCCTACAAAAAGTAAAAAATTAGCCGGGTGTGCTGTCATGAGCCTGAGTCCCAGTTACTCAAAAAGGCTGAGGCAGGAGGATTACTTGAGCCCAGGAGTTCAAGGTTACAGTCAGCTATGACTGTAGCACTGTACTCCAGCCTGGGCAACAGAGCAGGACCCTGCCTCTAAAATAAGTAAATAAAATAAAGTGCAATAAATGTGGTCGATATCAAAAGTGCTGAAACAAAGGTATTGATGCAACACTACTGAAGGTCGGGTGGGCCAACAGGACCCCCCACTAGCCTCCCAACCTGAAAAGGTCCCCAACAAGTCTGCTCCATTTATCCCACTTTGGAGGAATTTAAAAAGCCGAAAGGTAAAGATCACAATGAAAATCCCAACCTTAAACGCCTGGGACAATGGTTAGACTGGTTAATCAAGGTAACAGTGGACAGAGAGGCTAAGGTCTCCTGGCCCAAGCCCTAGCTGGGGACCACAGGACATATACACATGTGGGTAGAATGCACAGGTGGGAGAAACACAACATTTTTGGGACTCCTTGACAAAGAAGCCCAATACACTGTGATTCCAAAAACCTGCTGGTGAAATCCTAATGGGGTCTAAGCTTGAATTGAGATGTAGAAACACAAGTGTTGATGGGACTAAGATAAAGGTTTGGATGAAAATTGGGAGTTTTAAGCAAACTTTATGTAAGATGGTCTCCATCTCCTTTACCTGAGTGCATTATCAGGATGGATATCATGTCTGACTGAGGACTGCTTCCCCTAGCTAATATTGTAAAACATAAGGCATACGATACTAAATGGAAACCACTAAAACTGCCCAAACCCACAGAGACGGTTACATTAAAACAATAGAGAATACCCGGTGGACAGAAAGATCTTACCACTTTAATCGACACACTGAACGCTACAGTGCTGGTACCAACAGATTCTCTGTTCAGTAGCTCTGTGGGCCTGCAAAAGACGTGGATGGCTCACAGAGACGAACAGTAGACTGTCGACCCATAAATAAATAAAGTTATACAGCCCATAGCCACAACGGTCCCGGACATGGTCTCAACCACACAAAAAACACAACAGGTTAAAAGGAGACTGGTACTCAGTGACTGATCTTACCAATACTTCTTCTCTATCTCAATTTAAAAAAAAAGCACAACTGCAGTTACTGTTCACTTGGGAAGGATCCCAATTTACATTTACTATACTGCTGCAGGTTACCCAAATCCAACAGCTCACTGTTGCAATTTGTTCAGCTGGGTTTTGAACTTGACACAGATCCTGTGTGTAATAATTCACTCTATTGATGATGTTATGATACTGTCGAAAACTAAAGAACAGGGTAGGACTAATTTAAAAACAATGGTTTTTATATAAGGTGAATGTTGGGAAAAAATATATATATATGTAAAAAAAATAAAAACAATAGTGACTCACAAGACCAAGTGAGGCTGGTTAATGAATCCGACAAAGACCCGAGAGCCTGCCTAAATGGTAAAATTCTAAGAAATAGCCCAGGCAGGACCCAACCGGGATATTCCGCAAACGACTAAAAATAAAACTACTGTCACGGCCCATCCCTAGGACCAAACGAAAAGCCCAGCTCTTGGTTGGTTTATTTAGATTCTGGAAAACACACATTCCACATCAGGAAATATTAATATTACTAACTCTTATCTTTAAGATTACCCAAAAGAAAGCAGTGTTTGAGTGGGGACCTGAATAAAACTGACTATGTCTAAACCAAAAAAACAGTGGCCAGGTATGGCAGTGTGCACCTGTAATCTCGGCTACTCAGGAGGCTGGGGATTGGGCGGGAAGGACTGCTTGAGTGCAGGAGTTCAAGACCAGCCTGGACAACATAGTGGTACCCTATTTACAAAAAACAAAACACAAAAACAAAAACAAAAGCAAAAAAACCCAGAACCCTTTTTTTTTTGAGACAGAGTCTCACTCTTTTGCCCAGGCTAGAGTGAGTGCCGTGGCATCAGCCTAGCTCACAGCAACCTCAAACTCCTGGGCTCAAGCGATCCTCCTGCCTCAGCCTCCCGAGTAGCTGGGACTACAGGCATGCGCCACCATGCCCGGCTAATTTTTTCTATATATTTTTAGTTATCTGATTAATTTCTTTCTATTTGTGGTAGAGACGGGGTCTCGCTCTTGCTCAGGCTGGTTTCGAACTCCTGAGCTCAAACAATCCGCCCGCCTCGGCCTCCCAGAGTGCTAGGATTACAGGCGTGAGCCACCGCGCCCGGCCCCAGAACCCCTCTTGACACGTTTGGGCCCCTCTGATGCCCCACTCAAATATGATTTTAAAGGTGCTGCTCAAACTCATACCGACTGTAGCATTTGGCAAAAGTCCATGAGTGCCTCCTAGTGGCAATCATTGGGATTTTAGACCAAAAAAATTTCCAAATGCTGCTGCCTGGGACATACCACTTGAGAGGAAATTACTAACTTATTATCAGATGTTAACTGAAACTGCCTTGATGACTAAAGTACAAAACATAATCATAAAACCTGAGATACCCACATCTTGGGGTGATATAAAAAAAAATCCTTAGTAAGAATGACAATACCCAAATAAGTTCTGTAATAAAATGGACCTACAGGAATGGGTGTGGGCTGAAGGGGGGCAGTGGCTAGACTAATGTCACTGCCTGTAATCCGGACTAGCACGATGGCTGAACCTATGTCCCTTCCAAAGGTGGACAAGTCTGGGTAAAAACAAATGACAAATGGAGAGGAGAAAGAATAGCTCAGGGTGAGAAAATGAATAATGGAGTTATGCAACAAGGAAAATCCTACATTGAGTTAATACTCTGAGAGAGGCTCAGAGCAAGAAAATGGAATTATCTCTTTAGCACAATTATACCAGCTGCCCAGAGGGGCGAAGCTATTATATATGTTTGCCAAAACTGCCCTCGCTCTTATAACCTCCTGACAAGGTCAAATGGCAGCCTGCAAACTTGAGTGACATCTCTCTGAAAGACATTCTGCTCATAAGACATGTTGATAGACTGGACCACGTTATTGACTAAATGGAACTCCAGTATAGTACCAGTATCTTTTGACTCTTAATTTTCAAGATACGTCTAATTATAAAGGATATCATTTGGAAAAAAATTTCCAAGGACTACAAACCACGTGGCGTATGACTCCCAACAGACTGATCATTGTGTAGCTGTAAACCTTGATTGACCAGAAAGGTCCTTGGTTATAAAGGACAAAATATAATGGTAACATACCCCAACATGCCATAGTGTGCTACGCACAGACACACATCACCCTTGTTTGGCTGGATGAAAAGCTGCTAAACAGAAATAGAGAAAGACAATGGGTTCCTGATGAGATTAAAGCAGTGGCCACCACCTGTGGTGTGAGAGCAGGGAAAAAACAGTTTGTGGTTTTTTCCCTTAGATGATGGGCAGATATTGATTATTCTCCTGTAGATGACCATGTGTCCCCACCCCTTGTGTTGAAGTGTCTGTCATTTCTGTCACTGCCTGGCAATACCTGCTCTGTCCCAGGTTCATGTACCTTAAATAGATGTCCTTGTTTCAGATTTTGCTATTTTCCTGTGGTCTGTCTCCTGACTCGTGAGGCTCAAGGGGTATGGACAGCTAACAACCTTCCAAAGTTATGGAACTTCTCCAGGGGCGCTTGCAATTTACATCCATGGACCAGAACTGCCCCCATCCCTGGAATAGGGCAAGGTAAAACATATCCTATAGTGCAGTTAGCTGGGATAGCAACTATTCTGGAAACCACTCGTGGCTTCCCTGTAGAGGCGGAAGGTGGGCCCTGCTATATAGCAACCAGTGGAAACCATTCTCAGTACAGGGCTGTAACATGAGACATGGTGATTGGCTTTGTCCCCAGTTAAGTTAGAATCCAGTAATAACCAAGTCATGGCTAACTGCAATGACACCCTTAATAATACCTGGTATATGAGCAAGGGTAGATTCTGTTGAGAGGAAAAAATAATTCTTACTGTTCTGACACTGAATTACACAACGATCATAATATAATACAGTGTAATACTGGTGTTGTTGGTAAGATTCAACTCACTCATGATAAGTCTTATGATAATATTGATTTTGATGATTGAATTGATTAAAAAACCAAGTTAAAGCCTCCTCAGGATCCAACACCTAAGGAAGATACTGGCCTGAGGAGGAATCGGATACAACTAACCATCAACTGATTTCTGTGCAAAATAGATCTGCACAAGTTTATCGCAAGGTGCAAACAGCAATAGAGCAAGGGGAAGAAAGAATAATAAAACTAGTAAAAATATATATCAATATATAAAAATGTTTGCAGGCCAGGTACAGTGGCTCACACCTGTAATCCCAGCCCTTTGGGAGGCCAAAGCGGGAGGATCACTTCAGGCCAGGAGTTCAAGACTAGCCTGGGCAACATGGTGAGACCCCATCTCTACCAAAAAAAAAAAAATTAGGCATGATGGCTCACGCCTGTAGTCCTAGCTACTCAGGAGGCTGAGGCAAGAGAATTGCTTGAGCCCAGGAGTTAAAGGCTGCAGTGAGCTATGATCACACCACTGTACTCCAGCCTGGGTGACAGAGCAAGATCCTGTCTCTTTAAAAAAAAAAAAAAAGAAAAGAAAGAAAGAAAAAAAAAGTTTGTAATGACTTCACAGGACAAATTAGTTGTTTCTTTAAATCTATCCATTCCCCATACTGCCTTCCCCAAATGTTATATATATTTGGTTTGGTACTATAGGCTTATTTGTTCTACAAATGCTATAACAAATATAAATACTCTGCCAGATACTGTTTTACTTTAAGTGATCTCTGTTCAAAAAACGGGGTAACCTGTAATATTATGATATATATATATATATATATATTTTTTTTTTTTTTTCTCTCCATGGTTCCTGGGTCATAACTCCTATAACCCTTGTTATTTCCTAACTGACTAAACAATAATCCTATCTTTTAAAAGGTATTTGGCCTTTCGTCCTTGGTTCCTGAAACAGCTTCAGAACAGCTTTAGAGAAATAAAAGTGAAAGACAGTCTTCTGTTACAATGGTGGAGTGCTTCGGGCCTCGGAAAACAGAATCTCTTCTCTCTCCGACCTTCTGCTGACCTCGTTCACCAGAACCTTTTTCTCCCCCAAGGCAGGCCACAGAAACTAGAAGTATACTCTGATCTTCCCTGGCCTTTCTCTTTTGGAACTGGTCGTAAGAAATTCTCTAGACCTTTGAGAAATGACTGCTTGTTGTTTGAGGCACCCGGTCTGTGGTTCTTTGTCACAGCAGCCAAAAGTGACTAAGATAGGGAGGCTCTTTCTCTAACCCACATCAAGGATTTGAAACCTACAGTAGTCAGGACAATATGATATTAGCAGAGAGACAGACAGACAGTCCAAAGGAACACAGCAAAATGTGAAACAAGGGTATGTATTAGGTACATGAACCTGCGACAGAGCAGGTATTGCCAGGCGGTGACAGACAGTAATGACAGACACTTCAACCCAAGGGGCAGGGACACATGGTTATCTACAGGAGAATCATCAATAGTCTGCCCATCATCTAAGTGGAAAAAAAAAAAAACCACAAACTGTTTTCCCCCTGCTATTACACCACAACGATCAACACAAAAGGCTTCTGTGACCAGATGTATGGGGGTTCCTCCCCACCACCACCGAGTGATCAGTTCTGCAGCAGACGTCAGCCGTGTGTGCGCCAATCCAACTCACTTCTGAAGCTGTCTACTTGGAGACAGCAGCAGATCCCACAAGACTGTCCCCCACGATGGCCTACAGTGGCGAGCCTGGGCCTTTGGAACTTCTGACCGATCCATTTCAAGTTGGGGTTCCTACAACCCCCTCTTTCGGCTTGTTTAATTTGCTAAAGCGGCTCACAAAAGTCAGGGAAACATTTACTTACATTTACCGGTTTATTATAAAGGATTTCTAAAAGATACGAACAAACAGCCAGATGAAGAGATACACAGGGGGAGGTCTAAAGGGGTCCCAAGCGCAGGAGCTTCTCTTCCCGTGGAGTTGGGGTGCACCATCCTCCTGGCACGTGGCTGGGTTCTTGGTCACCTTCCTGCGAGCTCCACAAATTCTGCTGTCCGGAAGCGCTCTGTACCTCATCCTCTTGGGCCTTTTATGGAGACGTCATTGGACAGGCATGATTAAAGCATGGCAAACCGTGTGGAAGCACGATTGGACAAAAAGGGCATGATCTAAGACTAACAGACCACGTGGAAAAACCCAACAAGGCCTGTTTGTTCAGATCATCCTTGGCCTCTGTGTACAACATTCTTTCCTCTCAGGTATGGGGCACGACCCCTTCTGAAATGGGGGTCTTATGAGCTGCAATCAGACAAGATAGGTCAGAGAATTTCTTTATGGCCAACTCCAAGACAAAAAGGCAGGGGAAGATTACGGTATATTTTATATATGCAATATACAATAATCAATTAATTGTAGACCTCCCTATTGTCCTGAATTCTTATAATTTTATGTCCCTTGGACACCCATTCTGAATATACATTTAACTCTCTCATACTAGAAGCAGGGCTCTGTCACCCCTGACAGAGCTTCTAGGTTTCTCTGCTTCTTCCCAGTTCTTCAATGGGGTCAAACCAGATGCCTGCCTTACACAACCGTCTTGTCACCACCTCCCTATGGGACAGCTAGATACCACCTACTTGACTTGCCCCACTGACCCCCACAACTCACACGCACAGATATGCAGCGGTGACCACCTTGTAGTCCCTGCATGACCCCGTGCAACTCCTGCCTGCTTGCTCCGAACATGCCAATTGGACTTGCCCCGGGGAAACCAGCTTAGGTAATGCCTGGACCTCAAGAAACGCTTGGGCCCACGGGTCACTCCCTCTCCCTTGGGGCATGTGTGTCCTGGACGGCTCCCCTTGCTGTTGGTCTACAAGGCATGCTGCTCTCTTCTCTGGGATCACTTACTTGGTTTCTGTATTTCACAAGCTTTGTTGAGTTGCCTTCTCTGTCACCTGACAGATACACCCAAACTTAACTTCTATCGTGGTCAGAACTCTCTTGGTAGGTATATTGTGGTGGTGGCTGTCTTGGCTGGAATAAACTGGACAACAGTCACGTAAGAGCTTCGGGGCACCTGCCGGTACAGACAAGTGTCCTGTGAGAGGAACACCTGGCCATGGGTCTGACATTTAGGCATTAGGCCCTGTGCAAGGATAAAGAAGTATCTTTTGAAAGGAACATTGTAACCATACACAACCAAACTCCTGGAGGCCCACCAGGGCAGGGGCAGAGTCACAGCCAGTCTCCAGAGAGAGAGATCTCAGGATCAAATTAGAAAAACAGGCCGGCGCGGTGGCTCACGCCTGTAATCCTAGCACTTAGGGAGGCAGAGGCAGGAGAATCACCTGAGGCCAGGAGTTTGCGAACAGCCTGAGCAACATAGTGAAACCCCATCTCTACAAAAAATAGCAAATTAGACAGATGTGGTGGCACACGCCTGTGGTCCCAGCTACTCGGGAGGTTGAAGCAGGAGGATTGCTTGAGCCCAGGAATTTAAGGTTGTATTTAGCTACGATGATGACACTGCACTCTAGCTAGGGCAACAGAGACACTGTCTCAAAAAAAAAAAAAGAAAAGAAAAATATACAACACAGGTAAAAATTAGCTGGGCATGGTTGCTGGTGCCTGTAGTCCCAGCTATTTGGGAGGCTGAGGCAGGAGGATTGCATGAGCCCAGGAGTTTGAGGCTGTAGTGGGCCATGATCATGCCACTGCACTCTAGCCCGGGCAACAGAGCGAGCGACACACACCAACAAAAAGAAATCACATTGTCAGCAAGATCAAAAAATAAACTTGAAACAACTCAAATCAAGCAGTGGAATAAATGATTATGCTAGGTGACCCACAGCCTTAGCAGCATGTGTGCAACAGACAGGCAAAGAAACCACCAAAAAAAAAAAAAAAAGCCTTTTCTGCATTTACTATTGATAGTATAGCAATGGTAACATTAACTTACTGAAAATTCAAAAGAGGCGAAACTGTACTTCTGGATGAATACTTTGCTTAAGTTTCTCTCCTTCCTCCAGGCTCCTGAACTCTGACCCACCCTCACCCTGAGCCAGCAGGGAACCCCTCCTTCATGACCCCTCTGAAGAACAGGCTGATCTCAGGGTAAAACAGTCTCTGATCTAGGATCAGATTTTGTACCTTCCATCCTGCCCTCTACCTCCCACTTTCTCTCTAATCGTGTTTGTTCTTCCCTTTAAAAGAAAAGCACTGTTCTCCCTAAACTTTGAGATGCTTGCAGATCTTACACTTGATGCTTTCCCCCTTTTGCAGTACTCCTTTAGAATAGTCACTTCTTACCTAAATCCAGATTTATTTTACTTGAGAATGTCTAGCAATAGCCTCACAACAAGAGACTAATATAACCTCCGACAGAGCATCACTCCAACCCCGTCTGCCTGTGGGTCCCCAGCTTCCCAGAGCTCTGAGCTTCTCAGTACAAAGGACTCCTCCCAAGGTCACTGTGAGCAGCTGAGACACCTGCCAGGGAGGCTCCCGGGGAAGAACCAACTGGGCCTGTGATGACCTCCCTTTGCAGGAACAAGATTGGCCTTAGCTTGGAGTCACTGGCCCCAGGCCTCTCTGCTCCCTAGTCAAGGGGACTCACTTCCCCTTTCATACCTTACATGGATATTTACAGAAAATACCCATATTTGATGAATACAGCAAAATCATTCAAACTCAGTGTTTATATTTGTAGGAGGGAAGGAAACTGTAAGGCACTTATATTTTATAGCTCAACAGGAAAAGTATGAGTATCTATCGCTTTCAGAGGACAAAGATGTCATTTAATTATTATTTCCATGCTAATAAATCACTTACTAAACAAACAGTCATAGTAAAGTACTTCTAGGTGTTGCTAATTCCTGTCTCATGAAATTTAGTACTAATCTACCAAGTCCAGAGAGCAGGAAACAGAACAGTTATCAAATTCTCCATCTTGTAAAAAAAAAAAAAAAAGAGAAACTGATGTTTTGGTGAATCTTTGTAATTTAGCAATTTCTCTACCACAGTTTCTTGTCAAAATGTATTTAAAATGCCCCCCTGTGTACCCAAAGTGCGTTTCGTTTTTCAGGTCCTGCACTGCCTCAACGGGGTAGGTTTTTCTCATCCGTTGGCATAGTTTTTCTCCCTTCACAAGGCTGAGAAAATCCAAAGGACAGGAGGAATCATTTCTGGTTTTTTCTCCTGTTGACCTAAAAGGTAGAGGCTGAAGCACAAAATATGACCCAAAGTGCCCCAAAAAGGGGGATAGGGAGTGGGCCCATACAAAGTTGTCAGGAATTATCATTAGTTCACAGAAATAACATTGGACTGTTAAGCTATAGGGTGTGGGTTGTGACAATAGCAAGCAGTGTGAAGAGATGACTACATAACTCGAGGGGGGTGGGGAGTAGAACAAGATTGCTGTCTCATTTTAATGTCTCTCTGGGCCAGATCATTTAATAGGACTTTCATTCCTCTAATAAAAGTTCTTTTCTTTTCTCATCCCTCAATAATAGTAACACAATTGACCACCAAAGTGTTCCCAAAGAATGGAAACTAGAGTTGGGGGAGGAAAAGCTGAGTGTCCCCACGGGGTGGCTATTTAGACGAAGGGTAAACCAGATTTCCCCAAGCCCCATGGCACACAGCTGCAAACCCTGACAGGTCAGGCTGTCCTCTGGGAGGAGTGACCCAGGGGCTGATATTCACTAGACTTGCAAAGAGATCTAGAAGCTACCAGCACCCTGGGTAAGCCCCCGGCAGTTCTGAAACCCAGGAAGGAGAAAAATATGGAGAGTCCACTGAAGACACATCACCCTGTAAAGTTTCCAAAGGTGAACCTCAACTCAAAGACATTCTGATAAAGTATCTGTGCCTAGGAAAGATAAAAGGAGGCGAGAGACACAAAGGTTTTTTATAGCGGAGTGTCTGGCGGCTATTCTCTGCTTTCCTCTCAAGTGAAAAGGCCACAAAGAGAAAACAAGTCTTTATATAAAAAGTCATCCGTAGCTTTGTGGAAAAATGATCAACAATTAAAACACGATGTCTGTTTGGAATGTACAACGAAGGAGATATACTTGATAATGTCGCGAATTGGAGGCGAGAGGTTGACATTCCGGAATGCCAAGAGGGAATCAGAAATTTCGGGATTTACTGCCAGCCCTAGAGAGAGCCAGGATGGGGGACAGGGTCGTGGATTTGAGACCCTGCTTCCTGTACATTTGGAAAACTCAGGGGAACGGGGGTCTCCCGGAGGAAAAGAAGGTACTCGGGAACCCTACTGATCACATCTTCCACCACAAAGGAACCCCAGAGACCGAGTCGCGACTTTCTCCTGATGACCCTCCCGTCGCCACCGCACAATCTGGGAAAGGCGAGGGGCTGCGGGCGCGGAGCTGCACAGTGAGGCCTTCGGAGCCAGGGCCGAGGTCGCCGCGCGCAGGGACGAGACAAGACGCCCGGGGGCCCAGCTGACGGCCCAGCCCCACCCTGCGGGCCGGGGCGGGGGGCGGGGGACCGAGGGCCAAGCTGCGCCAGTGGCGACTCGGGTCCGCAGACTCCGCAGCTGACCGCGGGGAGGCCCGGGTGTCGCGGCCACAGCCCGGGTCCAGCGGTTCCGACTAGCCCCTCCTCCCCGGATCGGGACGCCCGGCCCCGCACACTCACCATTTCCCGGCTCCCGGGGTGTCAGCGTCCTTCCTAGGGATCCCGCGGCCAGTGCAGGGAACAGCGCCACACAGGTTGCAGCGGAGACACTTGCGGCCTCTGGGAGCAGCAAAGCCAAACCGAGAACTGCGTACGCGAGAAATGAAAATCCCGCGAGAAGATTGAACGTCTGCAGTCATGGCCTCGGTTGAGCGACTGATTGGACAGTGCTCAGGGCCCCGCCCCAGCGCCCCTGATTGGATAGCACGTCAGGCTCCGCCCCTACGCCTTAAATGACAGGAGAAGTGATAAGAGTGAGGCTCACTGCAGAATGGAGTGGTGAGGAGAGATTCTTGGCCACAGCCCTGGCACCCAAGGCTTCTTCTGCCCCGCCAGTGGATTTGGCCCGCCGGAGGGAGGTGAAAGGGCGCGGGGATATTTGCATTTCAGCAGAACTTCCTTGAGCCTTACCAAAGCAGATACTTCCTTTACTCAATGGGCTATTTCTTCCTTGTTGACAAGTGTGCGCTGGGAATTCCAGGTTCAGTATGCAAAGGAGCTATCGCCTTTCCTTAGACCAGAAGGGGAGCCCAGACAAGACTGGAACAGAAGGGAGGGCATGATGTTCTAAGGGATCAGGAATTTGGGATGAGGCTAATGGAAAGCATGGCAAGGCTTTCTCATACCATAATCTCTCAAACTACTCATTTTCAGCTAAGAAAATTAAAAATCGCCAACAAGAAAATTAAACCATTAAATGTATGGGAAAACTGGAGTTATACGGCAGCAATATTCTATAAAGGAATCAAAGGGGAAGAAAAGCAAACATTTGAACTAGCTCAGATAAGCATCATGCTTTATGACATTTCACAAGGAAAACCCGCATTCAGAAGGTAACACATATTCCCAAGCTTGAGAGCCAGAAACTGACTGGTGAAGTGGAGCCCCAGAGTAGATCAGACTCTGGTGACGAGGCCAGGAAACATGAGGATTTAACTTGCTGAGATTAACATGCCCTTTTGTGCTATCCTCACAGTGTAGAAACATCTTTATTTTCATAACATCCTCCTTCAACATCTTTATTTTCGCCAGCAGGAAACTCCCACCTGAGGTCACTTTAAAATTCTGACCAAAATAACCTGTCAAATTCATAAACCCTTTCTCAGGAATACTGCCTTAATGAGTCTCTAAATCTGGCCTTCACATATTTTGTTCATATACAGAAACGACAGTCTGATCCCTGCAACTCTGTAAATACAAAAATCAAAACACTGTGCAGAAAACAGCCCCAGGCAAGGAGAGGTACAACCACAGAAAGCACAGAACCTCCTCCCCCGCACCAACCGAATTTGGTCGTGGGTCTCCTGCTTTCCTGTGCTTTGTGGCTTCTCAGAATCTACACTCCTGTGGCTGTTCTGCGCAGCTGGAGGCCACCTGTAAGGGAGGACAGTCTACCAGGGAACTCCTAGGGAGCTCCATTTCCCTCTCTTTTCAGGCTCCAGGTTGGCCTCAGCTTGGCGTCACTACCCTCTGGCTCTGCGGCCCACTGTAGGGTGTACACCTGCTTCTCATCAACATTGATCAGTTAAATGAGACAAAAGACTCTCAATCCCATTGTTTCAATAAGAAATAAACAGGCTGAGCATGGTGGCTCACGCCTGTAATCCTAGCACTCTGGGAGGCCAAGGCGGGAGGATCGTTTAAGCTCAGGAGTTAGAAACCAGCCTGAGCAAGAGCAAGACCCCCGTCTCTACTAAAAACAGAAAGAAATTAGCTGGACAACTAAAAATATATAGAAAAAATTAGCCGGGCATGGTGGCACATGCCTGTAGTCCCAGCTACTCGGGGGGCTGAGGCAGGAGGATCGCTTGAGCCCAGGAGTTTGAGATTGCTGTGAGCTAGGCTGACGCCACAGCACTCTAGCCCAGGCAACAGAGTGAGACTGTCTCAAAAAAAACAAACAAACAAAAAAAAACAATACTAGGCATGGTAGCATGCACCTATAGTACCAGCTACTTGGAAGGCTGAGGTGAGAGGATTGCTTGAGCCCAGGAGTTTAAGACCAGCCTGGGCAACACAATGAGATCCCAGCTCTTAAAAATATCGAGTCTCTGCTTTCCTCTTGTGTTTACCTTAAAGTAGAGGAAGAAAATTACAAAATAGTTTACATGGACTTAAAAACTGGCAAATAATTATTCCTTTGAGGAAACAAAGCCAGCAAACTATTTTTGTCACATCAATAGTTATGTAAAACAACTAATAAAGCATAAACTCTCCCCCTTTTCTTCCGTTTGAGCAGCTCCATGACCTTCACCGTTCATGGCTGTTCCCAAGTGCTCTGTGCCTGCAGATTTACATGTCCAGTTTATCCACTGAAAACTCTCTCCACCTTATCACCACCATCATTGACCCATCCAAACATTTCTATTTCTGTAGGTAAGTCTTAAGCTTTGTATAAATAACCTTTTCCTTTCAAGTGAACTAACTAGTCCCAGGTTAAATGCACCTGTGGCTTTCTCATGTCTTTTTTTTTTTTTTAGACAGAGTCTCACTCTGTTGCCCCAGGTAAAGTGCAATGGCATGATCAGAACTCACTGCAACCTCAAAATGCTGGGCTCAAGCAAACCTCCTGCCTCAGCCTCCTAAGTAGCTGGGACTGCAGGCACCACCACCACACCCAGTTCATTTTTCTATTTTTCGTAGACACAGGGTCTCTCTCATGCTCAAGCTGGTCTTAAACTCCTGGACTCAAGCAATCCTCCTGCCTTGGCCTCCCAAACTACTATATACTTACTATTCATTAAATGGAAATGCATGATTGTAAAGGTCTTTAACCTCTTCATCTTCATGTTGAGTAGGCTGAGGAGAAAGAGTTTAATTTACTGAAAAAAATCGACACATAAATGGACCTGTGCAGTAAAAACCCATGTTGTTTAAAGGACTACTGTAAATATAATGTAAATTTTAGATTGTTAAAAATGTAAAAACAAGCCAGGTGCAGTGACTTGTTCCTGTAATCCAAGCTACTCAGGAGACCAAGGTGAATTGCTTGAGCCCAGTAGTTCAAAACTAGCCTGGGCAATATAGCAAGACCCCCATATCAAAAACTAAATAAGGACGGGCGCGGTGGCTCACGCCTGTTATCCTAGCACTCTGGGAGGCTGAGGCGGGTGGATCGCTCAAGGTCAGGAGTTTGAGACCAGCCTGAGCAAGAGCGAGACCCTGTCTCTACCAAAAATAGAAAGAAATTAATTGGACAGCTAAAAATATATATAGAAAAAATTAGCCAGGCATGGTAGCACATGCCTGTAGTCCCAGCTACTTGGGAGGCTGAGGCAGGAGGATCGCTTGAGCCCAGGAGTTTGAGGTTACTGTGAGCTAGGCTGACGACACGGCACTCTAGCCTGGGCAACAGAGTGAGACTCTGTCTAAAAAAAACAAAACAAAACAAAACAAAACACAACAAAAAAAACCTAAATAAAAATAACAATGTTAAAATGTAAAATAAATGATAAAATAATAAAATAAAGGCCAGGTGTAGTGGCTCACACCTGTAACCTTAGCACTTTAGGAGGCTGAGGTGGGAGGACTGTTTCAGGCCAAGAGTTTGACCCCAGCCTGAGCAACATAGAGAGACCCCCACCCCCTCTACAAAAAAGTTTAAAAAATTAGCTGGTCATGGTGGCGAGTGCCTGTAGTCCCAGCTACTCGGGAGGCTGAGGCAGGAGGATTACTTGAGCCCAGGAGTTTGAGGTTGCAGTGAGCTATGATGACACCACTGCAGTCTAACCCAGCCAACAGAGTGAGACCCTGCCTCAAAAACACAAACAAAAAAAAAATAAAAAAATAAAAATAGACATTATGCAAATTATTTCCTGTGATCACAATGGGCCCATATAAGAGATACTTTGTATAAACTTAAGACTTATTAATAACAGAAGGAAAACTTGAAAATTCACAAATTTTTGGCAACTAAGCATTAGCTTACACATTGAATATATCGAATAACAGTCAAAATTAGGAAATATTTAGAGATAAATCACAATGAGTTCTGCCGCTGCTTCCTCCATCATTTCACATCGCAGCCTCCTGGGCTTGCTGCAGAGAAATTTTCCAAAGAATGGGGTGAGTGTGGATTCCTAAAGATATTTCCCAGTAAAAAAGGCAGAGAGTGGGATTGAGATGGAAAACTTAGATGTAGAAATGGCCACAAGACTGATTCTGGAAAGACATGATGCTGATGCCCAAGGATTAGGATGCTTCCCAGGAGATCCCACTTGGATAAAACCATTGAGGAATGTCTTTATATTTCAGAAGTGCAGAAATCCCAAAGATCTTACTTGAGACACCTGCTGTAAACTCAAAGACAAATTGTGGCAAACCCCTCACTTCTATTCAACTGTTTGTGATATGTAGGCAGGTGTGGCCACAAAGAATGATTCCTATCATCACAAGGGGTTTCAAGACAGGCCTGTTGGAGCCCTAAGTCCTTTTTCCCCAGTCTTGTAACACTTCCCAAGAAGAATCTCATGGTACTATTAACAGAAAGAAACATGGCACACCTAAAAATCAAGGTTTAAGAGAATTTAACATTCTTCTAGCACATGGAAGCATTTTTGTTGGGTTTTTTTCTATTATGTTCAATATACACATGTACGATTTTAAGCGTAGCTGTGAATTTTCACTGGTGTGTTATGCCACCAGCAAGATGCAGAACACTCAATCATGTGAAGACTCCTGTGATTTCCATTTGCACCAAACTCCTCCATCCTTAGCCACTGATCTGGGCTTATGTGCCTACACCTTTGTGTTTGCTAGAATATCACATTAAATGGAACACCATATTGAGTCTCGTTTGTCAAATTTGATGCCACATTTGTAAAAGTGCATAATTATACGAAACTTGTAATATTCTCCTGAGTCTGATATTTTTGACAGTGCCCAGGACGCTTGGTGACACATTTGGCCATGACACTGAGAGATTATGAGGTATGTGAGTTTGGGTAAGGCCCTGTGCTTCCTTGCACTTAACTTTCTTCCTTTGTAAGATGGAAGGAATGATATGGGCAAGAGGAGAAAAAAAAATCAAACAAAAAAAATCATGAAATTCCATAATCACAACAGTTTGAAGAAAACATAAGTTAGAACTGAAAAAAAAATGGACAAAGACTGGATTTCCTTTATTCTTTAATGAAACACAAAATGGTTACAGTCCCCCTTCCCCTTCCATAACATGTGCTGAAGTCTAAGCATATGAAAATGATACCTGTGAATAGTAAAACAAACTTTGGGATGTTGTGGATCATTGAAACACAATGCATTCAGCTACTCTTCTTATATTAAGACATTAAACATTTCCCACCGTGATGATGTCAAATATACGTCCATTTCCACTAAATTAGGATATTACTCAAAATGATACGCTCTGTCTAAGGCTCACATCAATTATTACCTGCATAACTGACCAGCACACATCCGCAGATCTTTTCAGTGTTTCAACCAGGAAATTACCATAGACTTGCATAGATATCACTCTATTCATATGAAAAACCCATGATGGACTAGTGCTCAACTCCAGATTTTATTGTCCAATCGAAGGTTTCTCATATTCAATGTTTCAAATAATGGCAAACAATAATGACAGAGTAAAGAACAAAAGATGAAGATAATAATTCACATGAGACTGTACTCTCTGGTAAACTTTACACATTTAAAAAGTGACGTCAACTATTAGCAAGGAAAATGAAATAAACGACTTTGTCTTCCCCGCAAAAGTAGCATTTCCCATAGGAAAGAAAGGGGGAACATATATAGGGTATATGATATCTAAAACCTGTCACACGAGACCAGTAGGAAAACCCCCAAAATTAACAGACTCATTTTTCAATGGTGATGAATCACAGAACTATTGAAAAACCACATAAAAATGAAACTTACCTGCATATTTAAAAGACATTTTGATTCACCCATGGATACGACACACTTCAAGATGGAAGGAGAAAAATTCTATTACTGATTTAGGAAAAAATTTTTTGCCTATTAAACAAATACACTATTGCTTAAATAGTACTTACAGAATTATGTTTCCTTAAGGTTACTTTTCCAGGGTAAGAACTAGAAATTCCTAGTCCAGAGACCCACTTTAAGTATGAGCTACTGATAAAGGCAATATATTTATAACTTTTATAATATTTTCTTCAAGTTGTGTATATTCTGGAACATTCCATGTAAACTACTTTGCATCAGGCTCTTCAACTTACTTACATTTATAGGATTCTCTACAAAGGGAGTTTTCATGACTTTCAAAGTATTTACTGTCCAGGCACCATGGCTCATGCCTGTAATCCTAGCATTCTGGGAGTGCCAAGGCGGGGGGATTTCTTGAGGTCAGGAATTCAAGACCAGTCTGAGCAAGAGCGAGACCCCCGTCTCTAACAAAAATTGAAAAAATTATCCAGGCATGGTGGTGCACACCTGCAGTCCCAGATACTTGGGAGGCTGAGGCAGGACGATCACTTGAGCCCAGGAATTTGAAGTTGTGGTGAGCTATGATGGTGCCACTGCACTCTAACTGGGGTGACAGAACAAGACTCTGTCTCAAAAAAACAAAAAAAAATTTGTTAAAACTGAGCAATTTCTTGTATTTTTCACATTTATAGGCTTTACATGCAGTCTGCATTCATATGTGTGGAGCAACTGAAGACTTCTGCACATGGCTTATATTCAAGAGGGTTTGTGCTACTCTGTGTTCCTTGATGGCTATGAATGGAACCAAGATTATCAAAGGATTTCTCACTCTTTACAATTATAGGCATTCTCTTCACTATGCATTCCCATGTGTGCTAGAAAGCCTACGCAATAAGAAAAAAGCTTTTCCACATTTTTTTTTTTTTTGAAACAGGATCTTGCTCTGTCACTCGAGTAGCTGGGACTACAGGTGTGCACCATGAAGCCTGGCTAACTTTTTTTATTTTTAGTAGAGACGGGGGTCTCACTCTTGCTCAAGCTGGTCTCAAACTCCTGAGCTCAAGCAATCCTCCCGCCTCGGCCTCCCAGAGTGCGTCAGCCACCGCGCCCAGCCCCTCCCACTTCTTTATTTAGGGTTTCTCTCCAACATGAGTTATTTCATGCTTTGGAGGAGAAGTAGAACAAATGAGGGCTTTCCCACACTCCTTACATTGTGTGATTTTTCAACAGTATGATTTCTTTCATGTATTTAAAAATAACAGGAATGATTTTATATCTGGGTTCTCAGCTCTGTTCCGCTGGTCAATGGCTCTGTTTTTGTGCCAGTACCAAGCTGATTTGATTATTACAGCTTTGTAATAGAGTTTGAAGTCTGGTAAATTGATGCCTCCCATTTTGTTTTTATTGCCTAAAATTGTTTTTGCTATGCGGGGTCTTCTCTGGTTCCATATGAAGCGTAAAATTAATTTTTCTACATCTGTGAAGAATGATGTTGGTATTTTAATAGGGATTGCATTGAATCCATAGATCACTTTGGGTAGTATAAACATTTTAACAATGTTGATTCTGCCGACCCACGAGCATAGTATGGTTTTCCACCTGTTTACGTCCTCTGCTGTTTCCTTCCTCAATGTTTCATAGTTCTCCCTGTAGAGGTCTTTTACCTCCTTAGTTGAATATATTCCTAGGTCCTTTATTTTCTTTGTTGCTATTGTGAAGGGAATTGAGTCTTTGATTTGGTTCTCAGTATGACTGCTATTGAAGTACATGTTGGGCAGGGGGGGGGGGGGAGGAGGGGACGGGCATATGCACAAACAATTAGTGTGATTCGCACCTCCTGGGGGATGGACACACTTGAAGCTCGCACTTGGGGGCGAGCGGGGCTAGGGCATCATACGTAACCTAAACATCTGTACCCCCATAATATGCTGAAATAAAAAAAAATAATAACAGGAATGAAAGGTTTTTACCACATTTTTTACATTCATAGGATTTTTCTACACTGTGATTCTTTTTCCAAGTTTTAGAAAGTACCTGATACATATGAATGCTTTCCACATTCCTAATGACCATAGGGTTTCTACCCAGTAAGAGTTCTTCTGTGCATTCAGCAGTAAATAGAAAAGCCTGAAGCTTTTACCACAGTTTTTACACTCATAGGGTCTTTCTCCATTGTGAGTATTTCCTGAGTTTAAAAGGAACTGGGGGCCAGATGTGGTGGCTCATGCCTATAATCCTAGCACTCTGGGAGGCCAAGCTGGGAGGATCGATTGAGCTCAGGAGTTCGAGACCAGTCTCAACAAGAGCAAGACCACTTCTCTACTAAAAAAAAAAAATTAGATTAAAACAAAAAATAAAATAAATAAGGGAACTGGGAAAATGGAATGCTTTCTCGCATTGCTTAGGTTCATAGAATTTCTCTCCAGTGTGAGTTCTTCTGTATATTCCAGTGTACTTGGGCTACATGAAGGCATTCCCACATTATTTACATGACTACAGCTTCTCTCCAGTATGTTTTCTTTCATGTATTCGAAAGGAACCAGAACGACGGAAGGTTTTACCACATTGCTTACATTCATAGGCTTTCTCTCCTGTGTGACTTCTTTCATGTCTATGAAATGAACTGGGAAAAGCAAAGGCCTTCCCGCACACCTTACACTTGTAAGCTCCATTTCCAGTGTGCATTATCATGTGTCTTCGAAGGCTTGTGGCACAAATAAACATTTTCCCACATTCCTTGCATTCATAGGGTTTCTTTCCAGTGTGAGTCATTTCATGATTTCTAACAGAACTGCGAGATCTAAAGGCTTTCTCGCATTTCGTACATTTATAGGGTTTCTCTCCAGTGTGAATCTGTTCATGTTTTCGAAAGGTACTGGAACAACTGAAGGCTTTCCCACACTGCTTGCACTGATAGGGTTTCTCTCCAGTGTGTATTCTTTCGTGTATTCGAACTTCACTGGGGTAATCAAAGGCTTTTCCACATACCTTACATTTGTAGCGTCCCTCTCCAGTGTGCGTTATCATGTGTCTTCGCAAACTTATGAGAGAGAAGGCTTTCCCACATTGCTTACATTCGTACAGATTCTCTCTATTGTGAGTCTTTTCATGGCTTTGAACAGGATAAATAAAGGCTTTACCACATATTTTACATTTATAGGGTTTCTCTCCAGTGTGAATTCTTTTATGTATTTCAATGTAATAGGAATACCTGAAGGCTTTCCCACATTGCTTGCATTCATAGGGTTTCTCCCCAGTGTGACTTCTTTCATGTATACGTAACAAACTGGGATAAGCGAAGCCTTTCCTACAAAACTTACATTTATGAGGTCCATCTCCAGTGTGCGTTACCATGTGTGTTCGAAGGGTTTTGGGAGAAATAAAGGTTTTCCTACATTCCTTACAATTGTAGGGTTTCTGTCTAGCATGAGTGTGAGGACTTTCATGTGTTGGGAAAGAGTGATCACCGAAGGCTTTCTCACATTGGCTACGTGCATATGGCTTCCCTGTGAATTCCTGATGCTCTTGTGGTTCATGTTTAGTGTGATCTCTCATGTGAAATGAATGGCCCATGGCAACCTCTCCACACACACTGCTTTCACATGCTTTTAGTGCAGGAGGAGATTTCTTGTTCAGAACACGCTCTGGAATTTGGCTCAAGTTTTCTCCACGTTGAAGTCCTTCTTTACTTTCACAGAGTCTCTCTGCCATATAACGTCTGTAAAAAACATGAGACACATTATTGAGGATTTATTTATAAAGGACTGTTCATGTGTTAATAGGCTTTAAACTTAAATTTTTAACAGTATCAGGGAAAGTGTAGGCTTTGTGCCCTGCCTTGAGTTGTTTGCTGCGAATGGACTGAATGCTCTGCAACTGCAGCTATTATCAAAATAGTGGTATTCATAAGGGGTTTCTTAATACCATTGCCAAGGAAACCATTTTGCCAACAATAAACATCTATGTCACTTTTATGTGTATATTTTTTCAATTTATTTTTTTTTTGAGACAGGGTTTCACTCTGTTGCCCTGGCTAGAGTGCCATGGCATCATCCTAGCTCACAGCAACCTCAAACTCCTGTGCTCAAGCGATCCTGCTGCCTTAGTCTCCCGTGTAGCTGGGACTACAGGCATGTGCCACCATACCCGGCTAATTTTTTATATATATATTTTTAATTGTACAGCTAATTTCTTTCTACTTTTTTAGTAGAGACGGGGTCTCGCTCTCGCTCAGGCTGGTCTTGAACTCCTGAGCTCAAATGATCTGCCCGCCTTGGCCTCCCAGAGTGCTACGATTACAGGCATGAGCCACCGTGCCTGGCCTATGTGTATATTTTGATGACAACTTTCTAAGAATAAATAAATTTGAAGCTGGGCTTAACTTGTTTTGTTTGCTTGTTTTTGACACTTTCTGATATTCTAAGATTCTCTCTCAAGGAAATCTCCTTCTCTCCTGAGCCCAAATTACCTTAGATTTCTCCTTGGATTTCTGTATCGATCTTCAATGTCCTGGTCTTCCCATTTTATTCCTAAATATAAACCCAGAAAAATTACAAAATTATAGAGAAATTATTAGATTGTCTGTTCATGGCACACTTCAGCCATGCTTTATTTATTCACCAAAGCATTCTCCTTCCATACTGCCAATCATGAACAGTGTTGATGAGCAAGAAACATTTGTTTTCTAAATCAATTAAGTGAAGAAATAATATCCTTACCTACAAAGGACAGATTCCTCAAGGTTTCCCGCATCACATCTCTGTACAGATTCTTCTGGGAAGGATTCAATAAAGTCCACTCCCCTCGAGTGAAATTCACAGCCACATCCTCAAAGGTCACTGACTCCTGAAATATCCCACATGTTCAGAGGAGGATGGGTAAAACTGAACAGCCCTGATGTATACTCAATTCATAAGAGGTTCATATGACGCCATGGTCCTGAAACATTTATTCTATGACTTGGTTATCAGACTCTAATTCTCTGTCTATACTCACCTCTTCACACATAGAAATTCTGATGCTAAAATTGAACAATTTAGGAAAGTAACAAATGAACAGGAACATTCCTCTTCAGCAATGCCTGGGACATGCCTAATGTCTCTCCGTACAGTGGGTCTGTAACACTAGTCATAATAAAGTCAGACTACTTAGTTTGCAGAAGAAGAGAGATAACATTAGCAGTCCTGTGACTGCTTATCCTTACAAATGCCTTTTCACAATGTTTGACTTCTGATGGTATCTGGGAACCAGACTTTTAGAGGGACCACAGCAGCTTACCTTTTAAGAGGGGCTCAGTGTACTCAAACTGTTATGAAAACAATATAGTATTTGTGTAACTCTTGTCTTCCCTCTGAGAGTTTGGAATTTTCTTCTTTTGCTATTTTTCTTGGGACAGGGTCTTGCTCTGTCTCCTAGGCTAGAGTGCAGTGGCGTCATCCTAGCTCACTACAACTTCAAACTCCTGAGCTTGAGCAATCCTCCTGCCTCAACAAGTAGCTGGGACTGTAACTGTAAGTGTAAGTGCCACTACACCTGGCTAATTTTTTTGTGTATTTTTTGTAGAGACAGGGTCTTGCTACATTGCTCAGTCTGGTCTTGAACTCCTGGCCTCAAGTGATCCTCCCACCTGAGCCTACCAAAGAGCTAGGATTACAGGTGTGAACCACCACACCTGGCTGAGTTAGAATTTGGTTACATGCTCAGCAGAGGGTGTAACAAAAAATCACCCCAAAAAACCACCCTGGGCATGGAGTGTCTAATGAGCTTTGCTGGTATATTATATAATATTTCACAGGTTTTGTCATAATTTTTTTCTTGGGGAATTTAGTCCATCCTATGTGATTAGACTAAGAGAGAACATTTGGAAGCTGGAACCTGGTTTCCTATAGGCCGAATTTAATTAAGTACGACAAAAGGCTACTGAAAGATATCTCAACATCCTAATGGAGAAATTTTAAACATTTTATTGGATAGTGTCAACGCAAAAGGACATGGGGGGAAAATGACACATGTTATTATAAGGAACTCAATGTCACCAAGCTGATAGCTCTCACAAATATTTAGAGTTCCTTGAATCCCACAAACAGATCTTTAAGTAGTCAACAAAACCTACTTTACCAAACCTAATAGAAGTATCAAATGTCTAACAATGGTAAAAATCTTCTGAACAAGGAAGTGACAGCTTGGATAGTATAAATAAAATGTTTTAAAACTATAATATTCAGGACACCATATTATTAACAGACAGATAAACAGATAGATCAAGAGAAAGGAAAAGAGTCTTCAATAAGCCACCATGTATATGAAAAATTGGTTGCTGGCTGAGCAAGGTTTGTGGAATACTGGCAGAATTCATAAGCACCTTAATACATGAGGCAGGGACAAACTGATATCCAGCTGGATAAATGTACTGTATTCCCCTCTATTCCATGGACAATAATCAATATACTGTGCAGGTCAATGTGAAAGATAAAATTAGAATGCTTTGAAAAGTCCCAGGCAAATGTCTTTTTGCTGCAAGAACAGAATTTTCTCATATAAGAAAAGGAAAGTGCTTGCTTCAGCAACATGCATACTGAAATTGGAATGATACAGAGAAGATTAGCATGGCCTCTGTGCAAGTATGACATGCAAATTCATGAAGCATTCCATATTTTTCTAGAATATATAAAAGCTCCAACAGTTCAATAGGAAAAAACCAAATAATCCAAATAAAAAAATGGGCAAAGAGTCTGAATAGACATTTCTCAAAAGAAGACATATAAATGAAAAAATGCTCAATGTCATTAGTCATCAGAGAAATGCAAATAAAAACTACAATGAGGTATCATCTCACCCCAGTTAAAATTCCTTTTATCGAAAAGGCAATAACGAATGTTAGCAAGGATGTGGAGAAAGGGGAACCCTCGTACACTGTTGCTGGGAATGTAAATTAGTGCAACCACTATGGAGAACAGTATGGAAGTTCCTCAAAAAACTAAAAACAGAACTACTGTATGACCCAGAAATCCCACTGCTGGTATATATCCAAAGGAGGGGAATTCAGTATATCGAAAAGACATCTGTACTCCCATGTACTTGGGAGGCTGAAGCAAGAGGATCGCCTGAGCCCAGGAGTTGGAGGCTGCAGTAAGCTATGATGACACCATTGCACTCTAGCCTGGGTGACAAAGAGAGATCCTATCTTTAAAAGAAAGTAAAAAGGAGCAAAATAAAGAGTTAATTAAAAAAAAAAACACGAAAGAAAGAAAAATAAACCATAGAGATGTGAACTGCAAAATTTAAATGCATGAAAATTATGGAAGGTAAAATACAAAGTAGGAGAAATATATCTGCAATACATGCCAATATCAAAGGGTTCGTGTGCAGCACAAAAGCGAATGAACACACAATTAATTTATGGAAAAATAATCAAAACATATTTAAGAGAAGACAAAAGACCATATATGACAAAAGGACCATCTCCTGGGTAATAAGGAAAGGGCCACATGAAATGTCAAGCAGATCCCATGTCACCATAGTGATCAGAAGGACAAAATTAGCCAATCAGATAATGCCAAGTGTTGATGACCACATCAAACAGATAAATAGTTATGCATGAATGAAGGAAGGATCAGTTGCTATTTCTAGTAAATTAAAGAGTGAGAAGTGCGCCTGAAAAAGCTCAAACACCATAACCAATAGAATGGATGAGTAAATTGGATGGCCAAAAGCCTCAGACACTTCAGTGTGTGAAACATACTGGTGCAGAGGAACCACAGATAAACCTTTTTACTATAATAAATACTCACTTACACAAAGTTTAAAAGAGGCAAAATGAAAAGACCACCGCTTGGTGAAAAATAACAAATGTTAAACATTTTTTTTTTAAATAACCAAAGAATCAGGAGAGTAGTCACCTGCAAGCCAAAGGAGAGATGAGTCATAGAGAGAACTCTTAGGAGACCCTGCGACTACCCAAGGCCTAGGTATGAATCTTGAGGAGGATTCCAAGGATATTTATATTGTTATTATGATGAAGTCTTACCACATTCTTTTTATTCATTCCTTTGTGAATATGTTTCATGATAAAAATGTAAAGAAATAAATTTTTAAAAGGACATAACTTGTTCATGTTCATCTGCTACAGAATGTAGAACTCTAGTTTTAATTCAGAGATAGCATAAAACACACACAAAATAGCACAACTCACAGCATGAGCTCCCCAGCAAGCGGCAGGCCACAGAGCATGGCAGCCATCAGGAAGCAAAGCTGGTAAGTGACTCAGAACAAAATAAGACAGCCATGGGGAGGTGGGCAATGGCCAGACATCTGGCTAATGGGGCCTATTTTTAGGGTCACCGCTGAGGTGTGGTTCTGATGTTGAGAGTGGTGGTTATGTGGTACACTGTGGGAAAAACCCGCTCAATGTGTTCTTTCTAGGCTCTCACTCAAAACCAACAATCAACACAGAAGACTTCTGTGGCCACATATGTGGGGGGTTTTCCCCCGCACCAGGCAAGCAATGAATTCTACAGTGCACATCACGTCAATTCAATTTCAACACTATTTACCTAGAGATAGCATCAGATCCCACAGGTTGAGGGCTCAGTCCCACAAGACTGCTCCCCCTTCAGAAATCAGTCACAAATCTGGGCCTCTGAAATTTCTGGCCTTTTCAACAAATGAAAGCCCACGACCAAATAGTTTCACTGCTGAAATCTACCAAACATTTAAGAAAGAATAACACCAATCTTCTTAAAACTCGTTCAGAAAATTAAAGACAAGGGTATACATCTAAATTCATTCTCTGAGGCCAAAATTATGCTAACAAAGATAGATGACAACAGGAACTACAGCTGCAGACAAATGTCTGTTATGAATACAGTCATCTCTCAAAATCCGTAGAGGATCGGGTCCAGGATCTCCCAAGATATCATAATGCAAGAATGCTCGAGTGCCTTATATAAAATGTTAGGCGTGGTGGTGAGCGCCTGCAATCTCAGCTACTTGGGAGGCGGAAGAAGGCAGAGAGCTTCAGCCCAGCAGTTTGAGACCAGTGTAGACAACAGTCTTGAAAAATATATATTAAAAAAAAAAAAGGCCAGGCGTGGTGGCTCACATCTGTAATCCCAGTACTCTGGGAGGTTGAGGCAGGAGGATTGCTTGAGCTCAGGAGTTCGAGACAAGCCTGAGCAAGAGTGAGACCCCGTCTCTACTAAAAACAGAAAAATTAGCAGAGCATCATGCAGAAGCTTGCAGTCCCAGCTACTCGGGAGGCTGAGGCAGGAGGATTGCTTGAGCCCAGGAGTTTGAGGTTGCAGTGAGCTACGATGGCGCCGCTGCACTCGACCCAGGGTGACAGAGAGACTCTGCCTCAAAAAAAAAAAAAAGTAATAATCACTAAAAAAAACTGAGAAACTTTCTTTAGTTTCCGAATAAATCTTACTTTCACTTTATTTTGTTGGCTCGCTCCTGAATTCTTTCTTGCACGAAGCCAAGGACCCACTTGGACTTCAAGGGGCTCCCAGCATTGGAAGTCACTTTTCTGTGTCATCTTCCTGGTGACCCAGATGGGACCAATGGAGACCCCCACCTGACCCCAAATTAAGACAGTACGGCACTATTCAGACCTGAAGGACAGGTAAGTCTCCCTTTGGTTTGGTTTCTTTTCCTTTTTTTTTTTTTTTTTTTTTTGCCTTCTAAAGTGTCAGACTCTGTTATTCCATCTCTCTCTTTCTGACTGCTCCCCTAGCCCTGTTTGTCTCGGGGTTTTTGGCGTTTGGGAAGGGATTCTCTTGTTTGGTGACCCCAAGTTAAAGGCCTGAAATAGGCCTCTTGGGAATGATTGTTTTATTTTTCTGAAAGCCAGGCCACCTAGTGTCCTCTGCCAGTGTTTTTTATTTAGTCCCAATTTATCTTATTTTTTAAAAGCCAGGCCGCCTAGTGCTCTCTGCCAGTGCTTAACTTTTTTTTACCCCCTTATGACCAGGCTTTGCTTGCGCCAACACGAAGACTTAATCATTTTCCCTGCAACTGGCTGATTGTTCCTCCTTAGGTTGTTTTCTTCCAAAACGCTTAAACTCCAGACTTATCTTTGGTATCTTAAGTGACCTGGCTTTATAATTTCTCTAGGCCGCCTGTGATCATGAAAACCTATTTTTCTGTCTGAGGCTTCTTCTTGCTGGCAGTTGGGCTGCTACTCTTGCTGTTAACTTTCTTTTTTCCCCCCTTTGGCCAAACCCCAAGTGATTTCTTCAAGTCAGACGATAATGTTACATTGGAATCTTACATGTGTTCTCCCACTGAAGCCTGGTCTGCACTTCATATGCTGTAACAGTCGTTTTGCTGGGTTCTATCTTTTCTCCTCTAGCCTTTGTGCCCTCTCAGCTGCACCAGCCTTGACTCTGCAAGGTTTGGCCACTGTTGCCTTGTTGATTTTCTTAAAGGAAAAGGGAAGGTGGAAATCTTGTACTTATTAGTCCCCAACAGGCCTGAAAAAGCCCCCTAATCTAACAGAAAGTCTGTTCAGCATGGGAAGGACAACAAGTATCCCAAAGGACTCCCCACAAGGATGCCTCCACCATAACTGGAATAAATTTAAGTTAGAAAGTCTAAAAAGAAAAAAGTTTATTTATTTATTTATTTATTTATTTATTTATTTATTTATTTATTTTGTGACACTGCATGGCCACAACACACACTGCAGGATCAGGAGGCAAGGCCAGTAAACGGCTCCCTAAAGTATAATACCATACTGCAGCTAGATTTGTTCTGCAAAAGAAAGGGAAGATGGGGGAGGGGGAGGTCCCATATATTCAAACTTTCATGGCCCTTTATCAGGATCCTGACTTGAGGGATGGGTTCAGGATGTGCCCAGCCCATGTAACCTCCAGGCACCAGGAAGTCACACCAGATATTCTGGATGGCCCTCTCCTGGCTCCCCACCTAAATGGCCCATGCTACCCTTAGGGACCTCCTCACCTGCCACCCCCCAGTCTCCCAACTCTGCCACACAGGATTCCACCCCGGGGTCATTCATTGGATACACCTCCTCCCTATTCAACTAGGCCTAACTTGTACCCCCCCATGCCAGATGAAGTGAGCCCAACCAGTAACACCAGCAGTGGGGCCCCATATGAGCCTCCAAAGTCCAATCCGTGTCCGCTATGAGAAGTGGCTAATGGGGATGGAGGAACAATTAGGGTACATGTTCCCTTTTCTATGTCAGATTTGGCTTTGTGCAAGGAGCAGTTTGCCTGGCTTTCTGAAGATTCTGGGAAATTTATTGAGGAATTTGCTAAACTGGCTATGACTTTTGACCTAATATGGCAGGACCTGCAGATACTATTGTCTGTCTGTAGAAGAAAAGCAGAGAATTCCTGAGCACTGCCTGAGAGTACGCACACAGGGTGGCAGCTTGAAATTAAGGTCATGCCGTATACTGTGTAGGGGGAGACCTTGTTCCCGACCAGGATCCCCAGTGGGATTACGAGAGGGGATCCAAAAATCGAGAGTGTAGAAATCACATGGTAACTTGCTTGACAGAGAATATGAAAAAAATGTGTGATAAAGCCAGTAAATTTTGACAAAGTCAGAGGGGTGACCCAGGGAAAAGATGAGAACCCCACCTTATTTCAGGGTCACCTAGTTAAAGCCCTGAGAAAGTATACTAACATAGACCCACATTCCCCAGAGGGAGAGAGCCTTTTGGAAATGCATTCCATTTCCCAGTCTGCTCTCAATATCAGGAGAAAACTACAAAAGGCAGCAAAGAATCCCCAAACCCCTATGAATCAGGTTTTGGATATGGCCTTTGAGGCATTTCAGATCTTGGTCTTGGATCCCAATCAGAGCATCTTCGGCAAACAAGAGGGCCACTGGAAAAAGGATTGCCCCATTTTCCGAAGAGAGCCTGGGCCGTCCAAGCCCATGATGACAGAGAAAGCAAAGGACTGACGGGGCCTGAGGTCTCTCACGGCTCCTGTAGGACATCTCAATATTGGCCTTTGCCAGTCTCCATGTAATACCCCTATCTTGCCAGTAAAAAAAAAAAAAAAAAAAAAAAACCAAATGGGGAATATAGGTTTGTTCAAAATTTAAGGGCAGTTGATGAAGCTGTGATTCCAGTCCATTCGATAGTTCCTAACCCCTATACCATACTAACCCAGGTACCAGAGGATGCAAAATGGTTTACAGTGTTGGATTTGAAGGATGCTTTCTTCTGTATACTGTTGCACCCAGATTCTCAATACATTTTTGCTTTTGAATGGACTGACCCAAACACTTACATGACCTCCCAATTTATATGGACAGTTTTACCCCAAGGGTTTAGAAATAGTCCCCATTTGTTTGGAAATGCTTTGGCAAAAGAGTTGAGGGAATTCCAATTCAATAGGGGAACTCTCTTACAGTATGTAGATGAGTTATTAATATCCAGTCCCACTAAGGAAGACTCTGACGAAAATACCATTCGGGTCCTAAATTTCCTGGGAAAGCGAGGATACCAAGTATCCCCTGATAAAGCTGTTTAAAGGGTCAAATATCTAGGGTATGTTCTCACTCCTGGAACCAGGACTATCAGAAGATAATATTTGCACTTCAGCCACCTCACAGTAACAAGCAGCTGAGAACTTTTCTAGGAAGCGCAGGGTTCTGCCGGATCTGGATTCCCAGGTTTGGACTTATATCGAAACCTCTGTATGAGGCTTTAAAAGGACCAAATCATGAGCCTTCAGAGTGGAACAAAACTTGCCAATAAGTCTTTCTAACCTTAAAGGAAAAATCAGGGACTGTCCCAGCTTTGGGACTGCCAAATTTAGAAAAACTCTTATCCCTTTATGTGGCTGAAAGGCAAGGGCTATCCTTGGGGGACCTTACTCAAAAACTTGGAAATAATCCTAGGCTTGTGGCTTATTTTTCTAAACAATTAGACCAGGTGGCAACTGGATGGCCTGTATGCTTGCGAGACGTAGCCCCCACTGCTCTATTGGTAGAGGAGGCTGGTAAGTTCACCATGGGACAATCACTGGAAGTAATGACTCCTCATCAAGTGCAGGCAGTATCAGAAGCCAAGGGACACCAATGGCTGACAGGAGGACATCTGCTGAGATATCAAGCCCTTTTGCTTGACACCCTTAAGGTATGCCAGGTTTTAAACCCTGCTACCCTGTTCCCTGATTCTACCTCTCAAGAAGCTATCCATTCTTGTACTGAAGTTATAGACCAGACTTAATCTAGTAGGCCCGACCTTAAAGATGAACCCCTGATGTTGAATGGTTTCTGGATGGAAGTAGCTTCATCCATGAAGAAAAGAGAATAGCTGGGTATGCTATAGTTAATCAACAAGGGGTTACTGAAGCTAATGCTCTGCCTTCCCAAACTTCTGCACAAAAAGCAGAGCTAATTGCTCTGATTAGAGCCCTCCAGTTAGGACAAGGCTTAAGAGTCAATATATAACAGACTCCAAATATGGATTCTTAGTACTCCATGCCCATGTTGCTATATATATAGAAAGAGCAGGAATTGTTAACTGCAAAAAGCTCCCCTATAAAACACCACTCTGAGATCCTAGAGCTTTTGGAAGCAGTCCAACTCCCAAGGAAATAGCTGTCATTCATTGCAGAGGACACCACAAGGGAGAAACCTCCGTTACTACAGGAAATGCTTTGGCAGATAGGACAGCTAAGGCTGTAGCGAAGAGGGGATCAATATTACAGGCTCCAGCATTAAGATTGGAGAAGCCACACCTGTCAGCACCACCTCATTATGCAGGCAATGGAGTCAAATGGGCTGAACGGAGGGGCCTACAAAAGGACCCCTCTGGGTGACTGTCAAAGAAGGAAAACTTCTCCCAGAAGTGGAACAATGGAAGGTATTTAAGCACTTCCAAGACTCATCACACCTGGGATGAGACTCTATTTAGCTTCTCTCACATATGTCTTTTAGTAGGGATTTGTTCCAAACTATAAAGATCAACACTGAGGCCTGTGAACTTTGTGCCTCTAACCATCCTAGAAGCCACCTCATTCCTCCATCTTTATTCCAACCCGTACAATACCAAGGCACATATCCAGAAGACTGGCAAATAGATTTTACCCAGATGACACCCTTCAGGGGATTAAGATATTTGTTAGTGTTTATGGACACTTTCATGGGTCAGATAGAGGATTTTCCTACCAGGATGGAGAAAGAGTTGGAAGTGTCCAAATGCTTAAAGAAATCATCCCACGATTTGGACTACCAAGAAGTTTACAAAGTGATAATGGGCGTTCCTTCACTGCCAAAGTGACTCAGAAGATCTCCTCGGCCTTAGGCATTACCTATCATCTCCTCTCCTCCTGGAGGCCTCCATCATCAGGTAAGGTGGAGAAAGCCAATCATATCCTGAAAAGGACATTAGCAAAACTTTGTCAGGAGACCTCTGAAAACTGGGTCTCGGTCTCTCTCCTATGAATTAGGATAGAACCTTAAAGAACCTTAAAGCATAGTCCATTTGAAATGACTTATGGGAGGCTCGTCTAACCTCAGACCTCTTATTTGATGAAAAAACTCATGCAACCCTAACCCATATTAACCTAAGTCAGCTCCAAACAGGCCTACAAAGATATGGAAATAAAATATTACCCTCCTCCTCGAAGGAAGAGGTCAACTCCCCTATACAACCAGAAGACCAAGTCTTATTAAAATCTTAGAAAGAGGGATCTTCTGATGATCAATTGCGCCCAAAGGAGAGTGGCCCTTTTCCTATATTACTAAGTACCCCCACTGTTGTTAAATTTCAAGGAATTGCCAGCTAGGTACACTTATCTAGAGTTAAACCTTTTTCTCCTGAGCCATTTCAGGCAGACCCAGAAGAAAGTTCATGAGAGCCCGCCTAGGAAAGCCAACCCCTTGACAGGTTAAAGGTCCTATTCAAGAGAAAGAGAAACCATTATTCAGCTTCAGATAAGTAAATATTTAGATTTGGGTTTTAATTGTTGTATTCTTGTCTTTGTTGTGAGTAATCCATAGTATACCCTAATATCTCAATTATGGTGGTCGCCGTGATAATGCTCTCAGTTTTTATATGAACCTTGTCCACCAATTTCTTTTTTTGACTGAACTCTTGCATGCCCTGGCTGAGGGTCAAAACTCAAGGGATTGTTGGATATGCCAAGCTTCACAATTTCTCAAACATTCCGAGCCCCACCCCCCACTGGAGGGGTCAGTAACAAAATTTGCATTGCTTCTTCTTTCTCTTTCACTCCTCACATAATCTATATATACTCTAAAACCATAGATGGAAAACAACCCCAATCTATTTTCATACACCCCCAGTGGCATAACATGTCTATCCTCATAGAAAGGAATGTTGAAAATGAAGGTCAAGATCTCAAGGCCCTCCAAACTTCTCTAAATTCTCTCGCCAACCACAGGATAGATCACTGAATAGCCTTAGACCACCTATTTGGCAGAACAAAGGGGAGTTTATGCCCTCGCCAACACATCTTGTTCCTTTTGTATTAACTCCTCTGCCAAAAGGAAACCAGGGTTAACAACCTTTTGCAAGGAGCTAAATACCTTCCAAATGCCAGAACCACATTGCCAGGGGATATATGGTCCTCCATCGAAAAATATCTCCCATTGATTACCTGGTTTCTCGAATTACTGGGCCCGCCATTGCTATCTTTTTGCTCCTCCTTTTCTGCCCTTGCTTGTTTAGCCTTCTTATTAACTTTGTCTCTTCTGGGTTACAAGAATTTCATGCTACGAGGATGCTAATGCAAGGCTTCCAACCCATCCCACCAGCCAATCCAGAACATGGAGGCATCCTGCCACTGAGCCCCAAGACCAGATTTCCGAAGATTTTTACTCCCCCAATGCTAGGCAGAGCCTACACCCATAAAATCAGCAGGAAGAAGCTACAGAAGATGGACCTTCTACAACCCCTTGAGATTAAGGGGGAGTATTAAGGGGGAATGAGACAGGGAACTAGCAGGTACTGCGTTGGGTATGGCATCACTGCAGGTGATGCCTTAGGCATTGCTTTGGGCATTGCTGCAGCATTGCCTCACTGAGTCAGAAAATTTTGAAACAAAGTTTCTAGTTGCCCTGATCAAAACAAGATGTAGGCAGGGCAAGCTCCAAGGGGTTAGAACCAAGATGGTGGAGAAACACCACCCCTGCCATGAATATTCCTCCCCTTGTTTAGCCTGTTGCTTACACAGAAAGGCAACAGGAACCAGGCAACTGATCCTCGTATGCAAGGGGCTGGTTCTCTTCTGCAGGGAGGGCCAGCCTCTAGTCTGAGGAGGAGTCTTTGCAACTTTCAATAGTTTCTGAATAAATCTGGCTTTCACTTTATTTTGTTGGCTTGCTCCTGAATTCTTTCTTGTGTGAATCCAAGGACCCACCTGGACTTCAAGTGGCTCCCAGCATTAGGAATCACTTTCCCGTGTCACCAGCATCCGATTGGCTGATCTCCAATGTGTCTGTCTCCAAAGAATGGAAGGTGGCTGGCAGGGGGAGGTGGAAATGCTGAATGTCCCAAGGGATTACCTTTTTAGATGACGGGTATAATAGGAAACTCCTCCCACCCCAGGCATCCAGCTACTCCCCAGAGAGGCCACACTCCCCTACCTCAGGCCATCCTCTGGGAGGAATGACCCAGGGACTGATATTCGCTAGACCCTCCAAGAGACTTGGCATCTGTGGTCATACCTGGTCATCCCCAGGCAGTTCTGAAACCCAGTACCAGGAAAAAACAGCGTGTGGGCTGAAGACACATCGCCCTGTAAAGTTTCGAAAAGGGAACCTCAACTCAAAGACATTCTGATAAGGTGTCTGTGTCTACAAAAGATTAAAAAAAGAAAAAAGAAAAGGAGAGGCACAACGATTTTTTACAGCAGATTGTCAGGTGGTTATTCTCTGCTTTCCTCTCATATGAAATGTTCACAAAATAAGTCGTTTTGAAAAGACCACTATTGATCTGTGGAAAAATGATAAACAATATATCCCAGCTGAATGAAATGTAGTATGGAGAACCAATAGTTGATGATAATCTTGTGTTCTAGAGAGAAGTTGATGTTTGGGAATGCAGGGAGGGATCTGGAAATTTAAGGATTTATTTCCAGCGCTAGGAAGAGCTGGGCTGGGGGACAAGGCCGTGGGTTTGCCATCCTGCCTCATATACGTTTGGAAGACTGTGGAAAAGGGTCTCCTTCCAGGAGAACGGAGGCGATGGGGACCACCCCCCCGCATACCACAGCCCCTCCCACCCACGACCCCTACACACCGAGTTGGGACCCTCCCCCGATGACCCTTCCGCCGTCACCGCACAATCTGGGGACACCGGGTCTGCGGCTGCGAAGCTGCCCACAGAGCGCGCCAGGCCGAGGTCACCACGCAGGAACGGGACAGGACTCATGGGGGCCCAGATACGGCCCAGCCCCACTCCGCTGGCCGGAGGGACCGAGAGGTGAGCTTCCCCAGCAGCGGTGACTCGGGTCGCCCACTCTGGAGTGGATGGCTGGGAGGCCCGGGTACCGCCACAGCCGGTTCCGGCAGGTTCCAACCTGCCCCTTCTCCACAGTCTCGGGACCCCTACCAGACACACTCACCATTTTTCGGCTTCTGGGTTGTCCCTGGGTCTCCCTACGACTTTTGCAGTCAGTCAGGTCGCAGCTGGAAAGCGGCCGCAGCGGACCCACACCTCTCAGAGCATCGAAGACGCGATGCCAGGTGCACAGGGCGCGAGCAGATCCCGCGGTTTCGTGGAGCTTCTCGCCCTCTCAGCGCCTGATTGGACAGTTTGCAGAATACCGCTGTTGATTGGGTAGCGCTCCAGGCCCCGCCCCCTAGCGCGGAGGGCCAGAAAGGCAGGAGGCGAGGCTGGGCGGATCCCGAGGGAAAGGTCCTAGCCACAGCCCTTGAGGGGCGGGGCTTCCTTCTCCCGGCTGGGACAGGGTCCTCACCGTGGGGATACTGGCATTTCAGCAGAATTTGCTTCAGGAGGCCGGGCGCGGTGGCTCACGCCTGTAATCCTAGCACTCTGGGAGGCCGAGGTGGGAGGATTGCTTGAGGTCAGGAGTTGGAGACCAAATTAGACGGGCAGGGTGGCGCATGCCTGTGATCCCAGCTGCTTGGGAGGCTGAGGCAGGAGGATCGCTTGAGCCCAGGAGTGGGAGGTTGCTGTGAGCTGGGCTGATGCCACAGCACTCTAGCCCGGGCAACAGAGTGAGACTCTGCCTCAAAAAAAAAAAAAAATAGAATTTGCTTCAGGTTTTCCAGAGCCCACTCTGGCGTCTTCTTGTCCTCAGAGAGCTCTTCCTTCTTTCTTCTTCCTCTTGGACACGGGGGTCACAAATGTGTGCAGGGAATTGCACACTCACTGTCCAATAGAGCAATCACCTGGTCTCAGAGCATGAGGGCAACCGAGGCCTGGCCAGGCCACACTGAAACAGGAGGGAGGACCTGATGTCCTCCAGAAGTCAGGAATTGAGGATGAGGCATGGCCAAGTCTTTTTCACACCTTATCTCTCAATCTACCCATTTCCAGAAAAAAATAAATAAATAAAAACACGCCAACAGGCCGGGCGGGGTTGCAAGACGCGGCGCTCAGCGAGCATCGCCGCCGGGCGGTCAACAAGCGCGGGCCTGGCGGAGCGCGGTGGCGCGCGGAGACCGCGAGGGGACCGGGAGCAGCTGGGCCCCCGGCTGCGCGCCCCTGGAAGCCGCGCCAGTCAGAGCCCGCGGCGCAGCGCGGCCCGCCGACCTCTCAGCGTCCATCGGTCCGGAGTGCGGCCCCGAGTGCGGTCAGCGGGCATGACCGACCCACCGGGGGCACCGCTGCTGGCACTCTCAGGCCGCGGGTGGAGAAGAAAGCCCGGCCCCGCTCGGCCCGGAGCCAGAAGGTGACTCGGAGCGAGGAGGCGAACAGGGAGGAAATGGCGGCAGCAGGGCTCACGGTGACTGTCACCTACAGCAATGACAAGCACGCCCTTCATGTTACCCCACGGCCGGGCAGCAGTGAACCACTTGTCCAAGACCTGGCCCAGGTAGTTGAAGAGGCCACAGGGGTTCCACTGCCTTTTCAGAAACTCATATTTAAAGGAAAATCTCTAAAGGAAATGGAGACACCATTGTCAGAACTTGGAATACAGAATGGTTGCCGGGACAACAAAAGATCTGATATATTCTGTGTTCCCCAGGTGCCATCTAAATTAAAATTCAGAAATGTGGTTAAAAGTGGTTTTTGTTGCAGGCATTTTCATGGATGCTGATGGGAAAATTAAACAACGTCTTTCAATGTTAATAAATTTCTGCAAACTAAAAAATAATAATAATAATGGTTGCTGGGTCATCGTGTTAATTAGAAAAAAGAACAGTCCAGAGGAAGAGGTTGACCTAAAGAAATTGAAAGATTTGGAGAAGTCTGTGGACAAGATAGCTGACCAACTATTAATAAAAGTTGAATAAGGAATTTACTGGAATCCAAGGCCAACTTGGAGCCACTGGCCTCAGGCTCTGCTGCCGACTGCAGGGTGTTCACCTGCTTCTCACAAACAAGGATCAGTTAAATGGGACAAAGACCCGAAATCCTAGTGTCTGAGTAAGACACCAGCAGGCCCCCTGCTTTTCTCCTGTGTTTGTGTATAAAGCAGAGGAGGAAGATCCTAAGATACTTTACATGAATTTAAAAACCAGCACATAATTATTCCTTTAAGAAAACAAATATGGCAGCAAAATTTTATTTTCACGTTAACAAAATGTTATGAACAACTAATCAAATGTGAACCCCTCCCCTTTTTCCTGTTTCAGCAGTTCCCTGACCTACATCAGGTCATGGCTATCACTGGGTGCTCTGTTCCTGGGGATGTACATGTTCGATTTACCCGTTTGAAACACTCTCTTAATCCACCCCCACCCAATCACTTCTGTAGATAAATCTTAAGCTTCGTATACATAGCATTTCCTTTCAAGGAGTCTAACTGGCCCTAAACCGAATCCACCTGTGGTTCTCTGATGTCCCTCAATTTAAATTATTCATTTGAAATTGTCTTCCAAGGTGGACTATGATATCTTGGGTAAGTACATTATCCATTTTATTTACTTCTCATTGAGAGAAAACACAGAATATTCTAAACTAGCCATCACCTGCTATAAACACGGGGTTGTCTCAGCACAACCCTGAGAAATCCACACCCCAGACAGGGGGTGTAGATGTTCATGCTGCCATCACCGCAAGGAAGAGCTTTCTGGAAAATGGCTCAAAGCAGATTCTTGGAAGACTTTTATATAGGGACATACAGTTGATAGAAGTGAAGATGACACTGTACAATCTGTTTTCATTTACATGGTTTAACTTTTCATAGGTTGGTAAGAAAGCAATAAATCCTGTGAATTTTGATTGCATTTCCCTGTTTCTGAAAAGTGCAGTGAAAAAATCTGCACATGGAAAGAAGTAGGAGTAACTGAGGTGAGAGGAAGATGACTTGCTGAGGAGGTGACATTTGGGATCAGACCTGAAATAATTTTTTTTTTTTTTTTTGAGACAAGGTCTCACACTGTTGCCTAGGCTAGAGTGCAGTAGCTTCATCATAGCTCATTGCAACCTCAAACTCCTGATCCTCCCACCTCAGCCTCCTGAGTAGCTGGGACTACAGATGCATGCCACCATGCCTGGTTAATTTTTCTATTTTTAGTAGAGACAGGGTCTCACTCTTGTTCAGGCTGGTCTTGAGCTCCTGAGCTCAAGTGATCGCCTGCCTCGGCCTCCCAGAGTGTTAGGATTACAGGTGTGAACCACCGCACCTGGCCAGAATAAGCTATGTTCTAACTAACACAAGGTTTTCTTTTTCTCTAGTGGCTAAAGAAGCACTGGCCTAGAGGTAGGCAATACGGAAACAATTGCAGCTCACTTTCAGGCCTTAAATGACCCGTCTTCCACAAACCATACCTACAGCTTTGATTGGACAAGAGACTGATTGCAGTTAACTTTCTCCTAATAGGAGACCATCAACCATGGACTGGTTCTAGCTGGTTTACAGAAGCTGTGTGTCGAGTGCACTCCTGTCCTCTGCTTCACTTTTTGAGGTATAGGTCATAACTGTAATGCATTTAAATGTTAAGTCTCCACCACAAAGTAAACATGGGAGGCATGTAACATGCATGTATGCTTACTACACATGCGTGCTCCCAACGCCATGAATATTCATAGCTCCTCCTATAATCTGTTAAATATGCTTAGTGAGCCAATTCACTGGACATAAATTCCTGTTCCACCCTACCCTGCCACAAAGTGTCTGCTTTTGGTCTCTGCCATAGGCTATGCTTCCCAGCCCCACAGGATGGCCAGCCTGCAGGTTGCAACCTCCCTTAAAAAATAAAGCTCTCCTTTTCAAATGGCAACTTTGGGATTTTTTTGATAACAGAAAGCTAGATAGGAGGAAGGAGATGGCATGTATAGCCCACGAAGCTGACCTGCAAGTACCGTGGCAGTCAGGCTCCCACAGCCTCTGGCTTCTGCTTGGTTCAGGTCATGGAAAATTCCATCAGGAAAATAGCAAATAGGACGGAAAAGTGAAGGTCTTCATTTTCCTGGCTGCCACCTTGCTGTCCTGAGGGGCTGGCAGTCCTGCTTTCCCCTGGGAAAGGCCACAGCTCCTGCTGAACTGCCCTCTGCTAAAGCTCAGGGTCTCACTGGGGTCTTGATCATGCACGTGCCACATGGTCTTCCTAGAATACTGTCGGCACTTTTGTAAATATCTTCATCATTCTCACCATGTGTTACCCATTTTCTGCCTGGACCCTGTCAAAAAAGAAGGCTATTCAAATCAGAATCAATATCATGTGTGGGGACACTAAATGATGACAACAAGTGGAAGACTTGGAGACTTTTCAGGTAGATCCATGTGCAACAGTCATACAACAGTGTATGGTTAATGTGGGTAAATGAAGCTAAAGGGGTGTCTTAGCTCAAGTTGCTAGACCAAAATACCATGGCTGAGTGTCTCACACAGAGGACATTTATTTCTCCCACTTCTGCAACCTGCAAAGTCCAAGATCTAGCTGAGGGCCAATGTGGTTCACAGTGAAGAACATCTTGGTTTGTAGATAGATGCATTCTTGCCATGTCCTCATATGATGGAGAGAGAAAAAGAGTGATCTTTCTCTATTCTTCTTAAGAGGCCACTGATCCCATCATAAGAGCTCATCTTCATGACCTTGCATAACTCTAATTACCTCCTAAATGCCCTATCCCCAAATGCCATTGCGTTGGGGTGTGGAGACACAAAGTATGAGTTTGGGGGGAGTAAACTCAGTATACAGCAAGGAGTAAATAGAAGAAAGCTCATAAAAGGGGCTTTTGGTCTGTGCAAACACATTGGACTTTATCCATTAGCAATGAATGGCAAGGTTCAGCAGAGAGGTATAATTTCAGAATGCCGCAGAGAAAAGACACCGGGGTACCTGTATATTTGCATAAAGGAACAAGAACTGATGCCAGGAACAGCACGTGGAAAATTACAATCATCCAAGAAAAATAAATGAGGATTAAAAAAAATACCAAGTAGTGACAGTGAAAATGGAAAACAGAATGTTTTTTAGTAAGTATGGACTCAGCGGAAGTCATAAAAAACAAATTCTGTCATGACAAATTATGTCTTGGGCATCTTTATTGCACCAACATACAAAACATGCTCAGTGAACACTGGCTGGAGCTATGAGCATAGCCCAAACTTTTGATAAGTGCGAGATCTGAACTTTCCTAAAAACGTCATTTAATTGAAAATAACCTACTTTAGCTTAAGTGTAAGGATACCATATTTTTGATGTTTAAATATTAAATATGAACACCCATGACAAAGAGAGTGGCTATAAAAAATTATGCTGGCATAAAGGAATAATAGAGAACTTGTTCTTGGCAAACCAAGAAGTATGGCTGGTTTTTTGTTTTTTTTTTTGAGCTGGGGTCTGGCAAGTTGCACAGGCTAGTCTCAACCCATGGGCTCAAGATGTCCTCATCCCTAAACTTCCTGAGTAGCTGTGTCTACAGGGGCATGCCACCAGGCTCAGCTTGGTCACATGATGTCTGAGACAATGTCATATCTAAGAAGCTACTTAGATGGCTTGTGCTTCTCTACCAATAGTGTCACAACGGTAACCATTATTTGACCTTCTTTGCCATTCAAATGTTCACAAGTTACCATAGTTCTTTCCGTGTACATCTAAGTTGCTTACTTGTTTTAGGACAAGAATGAAATTTTATTATGGTGTTCAAAAGATATTTGTATATGCCTTTTCTGTATTACTTTTGATCATGATCTGACATATACAGTGTGAAAAGATTTAAAAGGTCTATAGAAACTCAGGGAGACAGAGAGTAAATGAGGAGGAAGAATATAATTTATGTTCACATTTGAAATTACTAAGTCTTTTTTTTTAAGACAGAGTCTCACTGTCGCCCCCAGTAGAGTGCATTGGAATCATCATAGCTCACTGCAAATTCAAACTCCTGGGTTCAAGTGATCCTGCCTCAGCCTCCTGAGTAGCTGGGACTACAGGTGTGCACCACACCTGGCTAATTTTTTCTATTTTTTGTAGGTCTCACTCTTGCTCAGGCTGGTCTCGAACTCCTGAGCTCAAGCGACCCTCCTCCCATCAGAGCATTCTCATTTTACCTGCACTATAAATTGCTTATTGTCCATGGAATAGAAGGGAATACAATGTATTTATCCACTTAGATATCAGTTTGTCTCTGCCTCATATATTAAAAAGGTCGTGATTTCTGCCAGTATTTCACAATATGTGTTCTGTCCATGATCAACTTTTCATTGAAGACTCTTCCTTTCCCTTGATCTGTTTATCTCTCTGCTAATAGTATGGTGCCCTGAATATTACAGTTTCAATTTTTTTTTTTGAGACAATCTCGCTCTGTCACCCAGGCTAGAGTGCAGTGGTGTCATCATAGCTCACTGCAACCTCAAACTCCTGGGCTCAAGTGACTCTACTGTCTCAGCCTCCTGAGTAGCTGGGACTACGGGCACATGCTACTATGCCTGGCTAATTTTTCTATAGTTTTGTAGAGACGGGGTCTTGCTGTTGCCCAGGCTGGTCTCGAACTCCTGGCCTCAAGCAATACTCTCACCTCGGCCTCCCAGAGTGCTAGGATTACAGGCGTGAGCCACTGCGCCCAGCTAAAATTACTAAGTCTTTTAAATAAAACTTCATACTATTGAAAATGAACTGGGTGATAATTTGTTAGATCAGGAATAAATTGCAAGTTTTTACTGGAAAAAAATCATATTTTCAACTTAAGTTCACATATCCTAAAAAAGGATATTTCATTTCTTCAACATTGCTTTATGAAAAACTGCAAATATAAAACACATATCTACAAATGAGTGTTTATATCTCAATAATGAAGATATTTGCCATGTATAACCAGGATATCATATTCTCAGCTAATAATTTCCTAATATCAAATGACCGAATTATATTAAAACCTCATTAATTATAAGAAAATTTAAGCATAACAGGTAAAAGACTCCTTTCCATGTGGAATACACAATGTAGAAATATATTTTCTTCTGTTCAATAGATGTAGAAGTAACAGTGTAACCTTGAAAATATTCATGACCCTATCTGTAGCTCTGCCTGAAGGCAGTTCCAGAATGAATATTGAGTCCTAGATTGCCAAAATAACATTTACTTATAAATTGTAGAAAATCAGAAATTGGATCATTCCTTTTTAAATCAGATGCAGAAAAGCACATGACTTAGTCAAAGCATCAGGATTAAAACATAAAGCAACATCAATCACTGTCTTCCAAAAGTGGTGGCCTTCCTGGCATATAAACACCCTTTGGACCTAGACCACTATATTTTCTCTGTGGATGCTCTTTGTGGAGCATCAAGAAACACCCGCAGTCCGGGCGCGGTGGCTCACGCCTGTAATCCTAGCACTCCGGGAGGCCGAGGCGGGCGGATTGTTTGAGCTCAGTTTGAAACCGGCCTGAGCAAGAGCGAGACCCCGTCTCTACTAAAAATAGAGAGAAATTAATTAGACAACTAAAAATATATAGAAAAAATTAGCCGGGCATGGTGGCGCATGCCTGTAGTCCCAGCTACGCGGGAGGCTGAGGCAGGAGGATTGCTCAAGCCCAGGAGTTTGAGGTTGCTGTGAGCTAGGCTGACGCCACGGCACTCACTCTAGCCAGGGAAACAAAAGCGAGACTCTGTATCAAAAAAAAAAAAAAAAAAAAGAAACACTCACAGTCAAGGCCAATAACCTGTTTCTCAGGTGGGTCCCTTTTATCTCTGTCACCATGCACTTCCATTGTCCCTTACCTTCACTGGCCATCCCAACACAACTGTTGGAAAGTCACATTTGGAGTCATGTCAATGGTGGTGTTTCTACTCTCTGGCCAAAACTATCACTTTGAATTTGGCCTTCAAAGGAGAAGGATGGGGTGGTTAGATTTGGGAGTATCTCACTCTGTCATTGCCATCTCTCCCTTGATCCACGACTCTCTGTACAATCCAACAGGCAATGACTGCATACATCACTCTTGTGGATACATCATCTGCGGCTGGATATGTCATCTCCCCATACGGTGAGGGTTTGGTCACTGACTGGACTGCTGCTCTGTCCTGTGGTACTTGGGTTTTGACTCTAAGGAGTTTCAAACAGGCTTTTCTGAACAGTAGCTTGGCTGGCACCTTCAAGGAAGTGATTGGCTTGTTGCATGCCACTGCATGATATATAAAACTAACTTTTCCATATTGCCTTTTACTCTACAATGCTGGAATATGAGGACTACTGATAAATTCACATCAAGAGCATATTATCTGAGCAAGAAAGGCTTGGTTGGAATATTGACCTGATTTTGCTCCCTCCTAGGGTTCTACTCAGACAATTTACATAAACATATTGGCCTCAATTGACACAATATGGAAAATTGTAAGAAAGGATTATATAGCATCTTAAGGAATAAGTGAATGTATATATTTTAACTGAGGTACTATACAGAAAACAGTGTCAAAAACAGGATAGGAAGTATTTTAGCACTTAGAAGATAAGTGAGGCAAAAACAGATCCCAAAGCCTTGGAGCTGGCCTCCCTTCAGACCAATTCTTATGCTCTTGAAGAGAAACATGTTATATATCTGCAACATGTGACACTGTAACTCAGTGATCATATGAATCAAGACAAAAACAAGGCTATTGTGTAACCATGTCTTTAAATTTAATAGAAGAAAACATATTCCAAATCAAAAGAATTACCAAAACTCCCCTCTTCTTACAATATGACTGACTGGCAATTGGCATGAATTAAGTTGACGTCCACACCATTTTTAAGGCTTCTAGGTTAGGACTATTATAATTAGCAAGGGTAGAATTAAGTTCACATCTTGACAGCATTTAATA